>JAGDQP010007951.1:0-16529 GCA_022664845.1 Lepisma saccharinum | reverse complement strand
ACACACACACACACACACACACACACACACACACACACACACACACATATATATATATATATATATATATATATATGTAAGTGAGCTCCTGCGTAGCCTAGTCGGTAGCGCGCTCGACTTCAGTGCGAGCGGTCCCGGGTTCGATTCCCGATGGGGGTTCAAATATTTCGGTGTTGATTTATTATTATTATATATGTAAGTATGTGTGTGTAATAAATCACAGCCATATTCGATCCACTATTGGATAAGGCCTCTCCCCGGAGGGAGGAGTTTGTCTACTGTTCCCACGCTGACCATACGTGTTGGGAGAGAAGAGCCGAAACTCTCAACTGTGACCGCCACTGTCTTTTATGCACAGCAACTCCCCAATTGTGCTCAAGATGCTGGGTCAACACCGAAATTTGGAGCCCCCACCCGGAATCGAACTAGGGACCGCTCGCACTGAAGTCGAGCGTGCTACTGACTTAGAATACGCAGGAGGCTCATATACTTCAGAGGAAAAATTACGCTAGACTATTACAAACTAGAGATAAACACTCTAGTTGATCTGTAGATCTGAGCACGCTTTCCCTTGAGGTCTGCACAACTATGTTATTCTATTATAGTTTGTTTTGTAGCAGAATTAGCAATTGAGAAAACAACAGTAGTCTATGTAGCAAAAAATGTGAAGTAAACAACACTAGAAAACCATAGAGTCCTTTACCCCAAATGCACTAAGTTTGTGACATGGAAGAAAGGACTATTTGGTTTTTCTCTGTGGGTCTGGACTTGCGGCTTCCTTGTGGCCATATATCACTGTAGGTGGTTTCGGGGAGGAAAGAGGGATGACGTAACAGACAGAGGACCTCAAGTATGCCACCCATTTTCTTTGTCTTCAGGCAAAAACCTGCTTCTTTCCACAGAAAAGAACACATTTCTTTCTTTTTCCTTATGTCCATGTAGCTTATTATTCGTAGTGTTTTTTTTTTTACCTTGATAAATAGATTTGCTGTTTTTTTTTGTTTTTTTTAGTCGACAACAAACCATCAATGAAATATCAGGCAGCTCTTTGTTTCTTTGTATAACCATAAACTGTTGTTTAGACCAGCTCCCAGCCAGATGCAGAGAGAAATCACGTTACAGCGCTAGTTTATTGGCGAGGCAACCAAATGTTGCCAAATTTATGATTATTACAAAATATTAACCATACAGTTTTTTTGAAAACCGTGAATCCTTTTCGGTACCTTTAAGTCACATGTATGCAGAATTTTATGAGTGAAAATGCTTTCCAGGGAAACAAAAGGCTGATCAAACTTACAAAGCTTTTAGATAGGGAAAAACTTTGGCTCCTCCTAGCAGTTAGAGATGGCCTTAAAATCTACAAAAATGCCCCTGCCGGGACTCGAACCCGGGACCTTCGAGCCGATGGTCTACCGCTGCAGACCAACTTTTCGTGTAATTAAAATGAACTACGTCACATTTTTAATGCACAACACATTAGTTTCTGATATGCTGATGCCTAATTCATGCACACAACGTTCACTTAAGAGTGACAAATGTGCTCAAATTGATCTGAAAACGAACTCCAGATAATGTGAACTATGGTAAATATTAACTTAATGTGCGCAAAATATGCAATAAGGGTAAAAAGCCAATGAAAAGACTCATTGAGCACACATAAACTCACATTTTTTTTCAGCAGATTCGCATAAAGTTCACATGCGTTCATATCAAGTTCATTTTGTTGAAGATTTTGTGTGCTTTTTGTACCCGAAGATTTTCAGTGAACTAAAAGCTTGTAAGAGCAAAAAAAAGGTATGTTGAAATTGTGGAGAAAAGTCAGATTTTTTCATTCGTCAGAGGAAGTTAAATTTATTTCTAAGTTATTCCTCCATTTCAGCAGCTAACTTTTTCATGCGCTGTAAAGCGTTATGCTTTTTTTTTTCCAACAGCCCGAATTTTTTTTTTTCTTACGGCGTGCACTTATCAATAGTGTTTCTTCTTCATTAAAGATGTGCCGTCCGGTACGTTAACGCAAACTGTAGTATTAGTTTACAAACAAACCACCTTCGTCCGCAGTATGTTTACTTGGTTTCTTAATGTGCTGTATTTTGACGATCAAACGAGGATATTTCCCTTGTTAAAGGGGACGTTAGTAATAATAATCGGGTGTGAGATTTTCTTTTTCATTATTAGATAGTTTGCTATCTTCTAGTGGTTGGGGAAGTTGTTTATATAGCTAGAACACGAGTCAGAATGAAGGGAAAGCAAAGGGGTAATTGAAAAGATCTATTTAAATTTTATGGCAATAATCGGAACACAGCAATCAAAACAACAAACGACCAGGCTCACATAACGGCGTAGAAGGTCTCTGAGCGTGTGCAAATCCATTGTGGGTTGCCAGAAGCTTGATTTTCACTGTTGTCACGTTTTATAAGAAGGATTCTTCAGAACCAGTGATTCCGCTAGACCCCCAGTGGAGGTGTTTACCCCTCAAAGTCTCGACAACACCTCTCCCCCTCCAATTTAAAAAAAATTGCTATGAAAAATCGATAGAAACCGTACAAAACTTAACTTACAACCTCCCAATTTTGACTTTACACCACCACCCCCAAACTGAAAATCTTGACGGAAACCTGTTCAGAACACACCTCTAATACAGTGGCGATTCTAGAGGAAAAAACTGTTGGGGGGGGGGGGGGCAGCTCTCAACGTTGCATATTATACAGTATATCATGAAGAACGGCAGTTCTTCGAGTGACTGGCAAAGGACACTGTTGCGGCACTCAGATAGTAAGTATACAGTTAGTTTCGGATCTACCGAAGTATAAGTCCGATTTTGATGCTTGAACTTACATTTGAAAGCTCTTTCCAATACTAAAACACAGGAAAAAAATTGGGTCGGTAGGATCTCCTTGGGACCCCCCAGGGCGCTTTGAAAAAAATATCAAAATTTAACATTTTTTAGGATAGCACTGACCCCAGACCATATAGGCGGCCGAAACTTACTGGATCTTATTCTATGCTTCAATACGTTTCAAACGGTGTATCATACGTTAAAATCGGTGGAGCGGTTCAAAAGTTACGACTTTTTTAACCGAATCACAAAATTATCACAAATGATAGAAAGGTATGTCCGTCATTCTGTGTGTCTTTTTGTTTTAGCCCCAAATGGGTGGTACCGGGCGATTTTATGGGTCCATTCGGGCCCTCATGATAATGGGGGTAAATCCAAGCTTAGCAGGAAATACTTTTCTTTGTTATAAGACAGGAGTCCTTGTAGACCACCGTCCGTTTCCAATAAATATCTGTTTCCATCACTGCAAGCGCGAAGCCTCGGTAGCCTAATAATTAGCGTTCTTGACTCCGCCACGTGGGTTCAAATCCCGGTCGTGTTTTTTTTTTTTTTTTTTTTTTAAAAAGAAAATTGGGTAAGTTCGGAAGTTAAAACCCTGAGGAACACAATATTTTCCTTTTTTTTTAAAAAAAAAAAAAAGCTTTTAATTCAAACTACTGTATATTTTAAATCTTTTTTATAGGCAGCCTTACAAAATAAGTGATATCAGTACAAAACCCCGTTTGGGGTAAAAGGAAGAGTGACACAAGAAGTCTACTCACAAAAGAAGTGATATCTATTTTGCGAGTGACTTTCTTTGTGTCACTGTGGCGAAAGTATTGCTTTTGTAATAAAATTAAGAGACAGTATCCTTCCGCCATAGTGATACAAAGAAAGTCACTCGCAAAATAGATATCACTTCTTTTGTGAGTAGAATTCTTGCGTCACTCTTCCTTTTACCCCAAACGGTGTTTTCCACTTATATATATATATATAGGGCCTGTATATAAAGTGTTTCCATTTTGATGCTGTCCATAATCTACATATTTTGCCTTCCCACCATTCGTTCCAATGACCCAACAAATGTTTGTTTGTGTGGGTGGGTGTGATACACATTAGTCATTTTCAGTCATTTTTTTAAAATTGCATACACGGAAAGAAATTAGTTTTAACTAAGTCAAGATCTTGCTAGGTCCAAAAGGGTTGCCCATAACCTACTGGTTGTTTACCACAACCCTTTCGAGACATGAAAGTACCTAATTCTGTAGGTAAATGGTAACCCATTGAAAAGGTTTAACAGAAATCAGGGTAAAAACAAACAATTCGTGGGTAGTCAGTTACCTACACGATTGGTACAAGAAGGAATAAACCAACAACACGGTTAGTTTAAACAATATGATTAACCCACTGCTCGGTTATGCTAACTTTAATGTTCAGGTAAATTTAACCTTCTGAGAATTAGTTATTTTTTAACCTTGATGAGGGTTAGCTGAACCGGGTCTCATCTATACGAGATGGCGTTCATTGAACTCTGAAGGGCTTCCACATGAAAGTTTTGTACCAACGCCAAAACGTTATGGTAAAGCTTAGGAGGTAATCTAGTAACCCTAAATCTAGGAATGTAGTGCTATATAAATTATTATTAATATTCTATTGATGAGAAAGTGGAATATCACAGTAGCGCAAGTGAAATACACGCATTATCGATCGTAAGCTTCAAGTGTTTGGTGGTGTAGTCGTTAGTGCTTCGGACTACAACGAATGGGGTCTCCGGTTCGATCCCAGCCCGGCGCGCATTTTTTATCTTTTTTCAAAGATAACTATAATAAGCTACATATAGTGTAAATCATAACAATAACTTACTTCCAGACGATTTTACCACAATTTTTTTTTTTTTTTTACAAATTTCCGTTGGGATGGGTTAAAATAACTAAATACAGTTGTTTATCATAACCCTTTAAAATAACCTACGTGGAGGGTTAAATCAACCCACTGGATCTAACCTTTTTAGCTGGGTTGCGGTAACCTTGTACTTATTAGGCTCTATATTTACCAACTCACTCTGTTACATTAACCCATTTTTGGGTTGCTAGTAACCTTTTATTTCTTTCCGTGTATTAATTCTCCTTTAGGTATATCTATGAAGGAAATATGTACGTTTAAAACCTTTTTCAGTGTAAGAAAACAATAATTAGTTGAAGCAAAAAAGTGAACATTTTTATATTCAAATAAACATTGTATATGCAATGTGTGCAATTCGTTTCAATGGAAATTAATTAATAAAATAAAGTTTACGTTCTAGGTAGTGCTACGTAATAATTATTGCACAAAATAAATTCAAATTAACTTAACATTATATTTTTACAAAGTAAAACATTTTTCCCAATTTAAAATAGTAAATACTATGTGAGTTTTTACTTGAATTTTACTATAGAATGACAATAAATTATTTTTTCAATTGTTTATAAACAGGTTCTTTCCTGATCGGAAGCTTAGAAGATGTCCTGTTGAAAATGTTCATTTTGTGATTACTCTAAAGTAGAGCCTAACAATGGAATATCATTTTTTTTTTCAGAAATGAAATCAGATCAAAACTAATAATATTTATAACCAAAGAAATTTGTATCTATATTATGAGTAATCAGTAACTACTGATTGATTCTACGGTTTCCAATATTCACAAACTGATCCACTTACCTCAGATGGATCCTGTAAAAGTGTCCCACTTAACTCTCTCTCAATTGATATGAGAGCATGACTAGAAAGTCTTTTCGCTGACATTGAAGATCTCAAATATTGCTTTATTTGACCTAAAATATTGCTTTAGATGGATAACATTAAACTTCTTGCAAAATAAATATTAATTATACTAAATATTTTAAGACAATTTAGGATATTCGTTTATTCTCACTGCAAAAAGCTGGAGGGGAGCAGGCCTCTGCTCTAATATTATTCATTTTACCGTTGAAAACGATAAAACGATACAAACCCTCCAAAAGTCTTGCACTCCCAATTTTGGCTTTACACTTCACCTCTTATGTAAAATGAAACTTCGGTAGATACCGTTCATTAACGTTGTACTTTTTCATCTTGGGGACCCACCTTCTTCCACCCCTGTCTCTATGCATTTTTTGCACAAAATGGGTTGTGCACTTCCAAGGGCGTGCAGCACGAGCAGTTGTTCTCTCTTCCCATTTTGGGACAGGCAGTCCCTAGAGATTCTCGGATTGCCGGTGTTCCGACAGTTCGAGAAGCTCCTTTGTTCCCTCAGTTTTGACTTCGGGTGGTGCGGGACGGACTTTCGACCAGGCGTCCAGAATCTTCTCCTGGTCTTTGTTCCTAATTTTGGAACTTTTCTTGGGGGGGATGCCCTACCATTATTTTTTATTTGCAATTTTATACAAAAAAGACATTTAACATATAGAACAACACACACACAAGGACAGCACAACATAGACGTCGACTCAAGATGGCTTCTTCTTCTTTTTCTGAAACGATAAGAAAGAAGGGGAAGGGAAATGAAGCTGGACTGCAACGTAAGTATTACTGGTATTTTCTCACAAAGTTTTTCCTGGTCCGTTCTGTTTTTCCATTCCTGATTCCCTTCCTCCTTTACTCACGCAGTTAGTCTTGTTCCTCAAATCACATTCACATCACATACACAACACTTAATAGCTAGTATATTTAAGAATGCTTGTGTTCCGGATTCCAGGTCACATATTTAGTTTCTGTTTTTATTTTTCGGTTTCTTGTTTTTATCTTCTATTTTATTTAGCCTCCCGTTACACTCACACACACGCACACTACAACTTGAGCGTATCTTGCTGCCGGGTTCCTGCAGCAAGGCATCCACCAGGACACCGCTGGTTTCCAGCGGTCCACACACTCGCTCACGTTTACTCATATTCACTGATCTTGATTTTGTGTTAGGTGCCCCCCCCCCCCCACAGAAGATTGGAGACACCCCGACTAGGTTGGTAGACTCACCAACCTGCTGCATAACTGGCAACATTGTGGGCAAACGACGCCACCTGGCGGATCTACAGAAGACTCTCGTTCTCTTTTCCTTGGTCGACGGCTATGAAGTAACATCGTGTTGGACTAGCTCCGAGTGTGTTAGAATAAACAATATGAACTCGCTGGCTAAGGCTTTGTGATAGAGTGTTCTGTAAATAAGTGAAGAGGATTAACCGGACTACGAGGATGAACTTAATGTGATTTTCGTACTTAAGCAAACTGGACAGAAATTAGACTACGAGAATGACCCGGTGTGCCAAAGTGAAGTGGAGAGAAGCTGAATAATGAAGATGAACTTCATGTGACTATCAATTACTTAAAGTGAAGTGTACGGATACAGAAGGATGGTGAAATACAAATACTAGAAATAACTACAAGAACTTCGCATCCAGAACACTGAGCTAAGTATTGGTTGCTGTGTATTCAAAAAAAACCACGTGTTTCAAGCAACGGATACCTCCATGGTGTGGTCATGCAAATTCCCTTGTTTTAGTTCCACACCATGATTATAGTAAATCCTCTCCACCCTTATTGCTGGTGTAAATAATTTAATCAGTTTGTAAATACATCTTAGCAGTTGATTTGTTCGTTTCAGTTCAGTGGTATGCTCTTCTATTTCTTTTCCACAGGTATTCTCAGGTAGGCCTACTCATCTAATGGCGAGTCATAGGTAACAAAATATCACCAAGTGCCATGACCCTCAGCGTTACCGTGGCATTGTACCAAATTCCCTTGTAGGACAATTCTTTCCCAAATTGTCTTACAAAGGACGCCTGCTGGTAGCAAAGTTCGCGTTCGTCGAACCGGCCGCGCACACTTCTAACTCGCAAGGTTCGCGTCACGTTTCCCGCCATGCGGTATCAGCTCCCCTACCTATTTTCTATTGGTCAGCATCTGGTCTTCGCCGCGCCTGACCTCGGTCGCCTCCGGATACAAATTTCTTTCTGTGATACTCTGTTACTTTTTGGGTTATCTCCTGGAGAACAATCGTCAGTTCTGGTGTTCTCAGAACTTCTTCGATTTCCATATCCTCCAGGAGAGTTCTTTGTTCGCCAACCAGGTTTTCTGTTTCTTCGCATTTTAGCATTACGTGTTCCGGGGTAGCGACCGACCCACAGGCGCGACACAGGTTATCCTCGACTATATTCATATCTTTTAGTTTCTGCCTGAATGGGCCATGTCCCGTGAGGAACTGTAGTAATCCTCCCGTAATCTCCACGTCGAGCTCCATCCTGCCAGCCACGTCCGGTATTATACTATATAATCTTCTAGCTTTCGGGAATTCTTGCCATAGATGCTGCCATGCATTGGTTAGTATTTCCTGCACATCCTGCTTGTTGTTCACAGGAGCATGTAGTATCCAAGTGACTTTTTCGTTATTTTTCTTTTTGCTCTAATATATAGCACCTAGCTTTTTGACTTGTAGGTGCAATGGCAGGGTTGCTGTAGCCACCTGAAGTGCCCCCACCGGCGTTGTTCTGTATGCTCCTGTGAGTCTTATCAGAAGTTGCAGTGAACTTTAATAAATTGCGGAATATTTGGATTTGTTTACTTGTAGATACCGATCTCATTCATAGATTTCTACAAGCTTTAGACCACAACTTTCTAAATATTTCTTTCTCCTCATTGTCGCAATATCTCGGTCATTTAATGTTTCGCCATTCGTGTCATTGAGAGGCACGTGGCGACCCTGCTTAATGCATGAATGACCATTCCAAAACATCCATAAAATTCATACGATGTTTCTTATCGTACCCGTCCACTTTCAATCGTCCAGACTGGGCTTCACCTTCGTTTTCAGCCGTATGAATGGAAACATAATCTCCTATGAATTCCATGTATTTTAACTATTGGAATGCCTTTTTACTCTGAGGGTTACGTTGTCGATACCCGAACGGGGAAATAACAGGAATACTTTCCCCTTCTAAATATAAAGAGCAAAAGCATTCCATAGCTCACGCAGTAATAGTACTTACTTGAAGAAAACACTTTATCCTTTCTTCAATTCAGCCTTTTCTTCAATTAAATCTGAGAACTAAATTACTTACTCCGTTAAAATTTCCACATCGTTCCTGCAGTATTCTAGCATTTCACGTTGTAGGATAAAGGTAAGTTATTTTTCCACACACTTCTCATGCCAAACCTTCAAAGCATCACGTTGACTTTCTGATTTACCTTCATCATCAAAAAGTTTAAATTCTGACCACGGACCATCATAATTTTATTTATCCTCAGTGTTTAACAAAAACGGGAAATCTCCTTTCTTTGAACCTTCACCTAATTCAATGGTCGCCAGTAATTTTGATATTTTCACGGACATGAATAAATAAGTATCTTTAAAAGTAATATTACGTACACTCATCTGGATAATTTTCGCGTCTTGGGTTATTATTTGAGAAGTGATTTCTTCCATTTCAATGAGTGCACGTGCAACAAACATGGAATATAATTTTGGGACGTTATTCGTTAAACAAACCTCTGTATTAAACTTAGGATCTTGACAGAGAACGTGCTTTACAAAACTTTAAACATTGTAAAACACAAGATCTCTTTACCCTTGTGAACTATCACACTGAAAGCATTTGTAATTATCCTCCATACAGTTCTTACATTTAGAACAGCGATGTGAGGCACAATTCAGGTTTGATCGGTGTTCATTTTCACATTTTTCATTCTCACTTAGTAGCATAGTCTCACTGTCATACATTACATAAAAATCAGTTTAACGTTTCGCTTTCGTTTTTGTACGAAACAGAAATTGTCCTCTTTAACGTACAACTTGCAGATAGTGCAAAATCGATCTCCACATACATGAGGGTTATTACTGTTTCTTTTTCGGGTATCGATTTTATCACCACACTATGGACACAATTTAACATAATAACATACAGGTCTTCCCTTCGCCTTCGTGTTATGATTATTATAACATGATTGCGAATTGAAGGTTCTTAAACATCTATTACAAGTTAAGAGTGTCTCACCGTCAGAAGTTTCAAAATCATGGCACTCTTCACAATGCTCGCAAAAGTATTCACACTTATGTTTACTGCGACGTTTGTATGGGATTAAACAATCATAACAGTACCTACTTTGTCTTGAAAAGGTAGTAATCGTCAATGGTGTCAAAATGCCAATCTTGATAAAATAGAAATAATTTGTTTATGTTTTGTACGTTCCCACTATAGATGATCTGTGTCACGACTTGCTGGTTTTAATGCATACACTATAATCTGGAATTGATTACCATAAAATTATTAAAATTGATCAATATCATCAATAGACCCACTCTAAATATTATATTTGAAATATTTACATTTGCTCTCTTACAAAGATCTTTAGCTTCCTGTTCCTAATTCTTAGATCACACTGTCAGTTAATAGCAAAGATTGATTCGAATTGCGAATATTCTCAATCGAACGCAAAATACGTTCAGGTTTTAAGTAGACTCGTCTACGCCATGGATTGTAGATCTACATTAGCAAACTGTCTAATGTAAATTGTAACTAGTTCTCAGCATACTCAGCCGATTTCAAAGTGGAGGTAGGAGCTTTAGCACGTAAGGAGATTTCTTTATCTTTCACTGGAAATTTACCACATCCGCGCACGCGCTCATCTATAATTTCGAACAAATGGCCTCCTGTTCCCTGCTGTAAAATAACATTTTGTTCGATCTCATTCATTTTTAAGAACCTCATCAACTGTATCAGCACCCAAAGTACCCCATCCCTCAAAGTAATCATATGCTTGATCACATATCTCATTACCCCTTGGAGGAAGAACACAGTCCGTATCACAACAGAAACTTGATCTTTATTCTCAACAGTGATTGAGCTAGAAGCAATCGAATGAGGAGGAGCAAATCAAGTAGGTCAAGTTGCAAATGAAGTGGAAGATATCGGACTGGATATAGGTCTTGCTGTAGTTACAAATGTAGTTTCCTGCCTCGATACATACGTAACTACATTAACAGGAGCAAAGTTGTGGTTGAAGTATTAGAAGAAGTAGTGGTAGTAATAGGTAAAAAAGAAGATGCAGGCAGAGAAAATGAATTTTCAAAAGACAGTGAGTATTCCCGGCAGTGGGGACAATATTAAATGATTAGTCTTAATTCGTGGAAACATATACTTCATAAATATCATCTCTCACAACCAGAATCAAGATAAATAGAATAGCTACATGGGGGTGAAGCAATCTCCCGTTATTGTCATCAATAGGTTCAGTCAAGAGCATATAATGCTGAAAAGCCAACGTTGCATTAGAGGGGGAGTCAAAAAACAGCATTGCCTAACTGTATTGACTCATTCACATGATGGCAAGCACTAAAGAACTTATTAAAAGATGAGTTGAAAAGAATGCCAAGATGGAAAAGGAAATAAAAAAGATTACCTGAATTTCTAGGCAACACTTCTTGCACGGCTAGTCTGCACACTTCCACCTATACGTTGTACATAAAATCAGGATAGTTGAATCCTTTGACCTTCTCCGTCAAGATGGCGTGATCAGCGGTAGTCATTCCAATACTCCAATCCATTCTTATTATTCAAAAACGTGATGTCCTCAAAGAGTAGAATAACTTGATTCCTTAATATTGCAGTCAAAACTTGATTGCTGAAAATAATACAAAGAAATAATTTTATTGTTCACAAATTAGTCGTTTAAACTTCTTTTTATAAAAGCTATATTATTATTATTATCTACGCATGTGCAAAAAGTAAATTATTAAACATTATCACCATATTTCTATACAATCATACGGTAAAATATAAAATCTAATTACCTTAATTAATATGTCGCTGAACAAGAAAGAACAGTCCCAAAAACAGTTGCAGCAATAGTATCAGCACTAGCACACCGTAGTTTTGCAGTTTCAAAGGAAATAATTACAATCTGAAATAAGATAAAAATATAAAATAAATTATTATTATTATTAATGCTATTCAATTCTTATTTTCAGTTAAGGAGTAACAATTCTTCAGAGGACAAAAATGACTAGGGCTTTTAGTATTTTAATCTTCTTCAAATTACTAATACCTTTTTCCCACACAATAAAAGAGTAAAGTTTTAATTGAATGATAATTTCAGAATTGAAAATCGCTAAATAGTTTCAATAGTTTCAGCTAAATATCTCTGACTGAGGCTTCACGCGTTACGAGTAAATAAGGTGTTTACATTTCACAGTGACACTTATGGAACATTATAAGAGCGACATGCAAAAGCATTGTGACAAAGGTTCCTCTGCCGTAAGCGAGATGGACGCTTCCAGTACAATTTAGCAACACTGCTTTTAACCATGACTCATGTGCGCACTTGAGCAGTGTCGAACGTAGAAACCAGATGCGAGTTTTATTCTTGTTGGTCACGGCTGCGAGCTCTTGTGTTGCGTTAGTTCACTTATTACTGGAACGAGTGTCATGAATGTATGTGAGGTGAAGTGTTGAAATTGAAGAATTGTGTTATTGTGCGCGTGTACACTGTTAAAAATGCCCTGCACCTGCATTAACAAACCTGATAACTTTTGTTATATTTGTGCAAAATGTGCTATGTGGTTCTGGAAGGTGACCATTGACCAAAGCAGTGAAACAAGCATATGCCTTGTATTTCAGATGTCGAGTTGGAGACCAAGATAAATCGAGGGCTCCACACGTGTCTTGCACCTCGTGTTCGTCTACATTGAATGCTTGGATGCATGGTAAAAACGTCTCCATGAAGTTTGGTGTGCCTGCTATTTGGCGTGAGCCCACAAATCATGCATCGGATTGCTATTTTTGTATGGTACCTCCCTTGAGGAAAGGAGTCAATACCAACAGAAAGAAAAATATTCAATACCCTGACACCCCATCTGTCATTCGCCCTGTAGGTCATGGTGAAGGATTGCCAGTTCCTGTTCCCCCTCACGTACCACCATCAAGCATTATAGCGATAATGCTGAACCGACACATACTGCCGAAAATGTGCAATTATCCACCAGTGATACTGACCCTATATTTACACCAACATCGTCATCTAGAGAACCACACAAAATCACAGTGTGAACTCAGTTATCTGATTCGGGATTTAGAGTTTCCAAAGCATAAAGCTGAACTCTTGGCCTCATGACTGCAGAACTGGAATCTCCTCGCTGACACAGTACGTGTGTCTGTGTTTCTGGAGCGTCAGAAAAAACTTGAGAGTCATTTCAGTACTATAGGCGACATTACATTCTGCAGTGACATTAACGGTTTGTTGGAAGACCTAAACATTACATAGAAATTAAACGAGTGGAGACTCTTTATAGATGGCTCGAAAACAAGACTGAAGGCAGCACTGTTACACAATAGTAATGAAAGGTCATCCACACCTGTCACATATGCTGCCTTAGCGAAAGAAAGTTATATCATGTTGAAATCCATTCTCAACTGTGTTAATTACAATAAGCACGAATGGCTGGTATGTTGGTGATTTCAAAGTCATTTTGATGCTTTTGGGTGTGCAAGGGGGTTACGCTAAGTATTACTGCTACCTGTCTGAGTGGGACATTCGCGCAAGAGAAGAACACTGCACACAGAGGAAATGGTCTCCACAAACAGCACTGGTGCCTGGGTAAAAAAATAATGCCAAAGAACCTTTAGTGAATCTGAACAAAATTGTTATCCCACCATTCCACATTACGTTGGGACTCATGACTGCATTTGTTAAGACTGTGCACATGAATGAAGCAGCATTTCAGTATTTGTGCAAGAAGTTTCCACGACTCAGCACAGAGAAGATCACAAAGGGGATATTCCTTGGTCCAGAGATACGACAGCTGTTGGGAGACACACATTTTAAGTCCACTCTAACCCCTGAGCAGCTGCATGCCTGCCGTTGTTTTCGTAATGTGACAACATTGTTCTTGGGAAACAGGATAGCCGAAAATTACAGGGACATTGTTTACAAACTCATTCATACTTATATTGCCATTGTCTGCAACATGACACTGAAGATACACTTCCTTTACTCTCACCTCGATATGTTCCCAGAGAACTGTGGTGCATTCAGTGACGAACACGGCAAGCGGTTCCACCAGGACATTTGTCTCATGGAACAGCGGTACACAGGACAGACAAGAGGAAGGGCCAAAAAAACGGCGCGAATAAACTAGCTAAGTTCACTTAATGTATATATCCTATTGATTACGGTAGTAATATATGTGAAACGTAAAGGAAGTCCCAATTTACTCGTAACCCTGAGCTAGAAGACAATTTAAGACGTGATATTCGTGTTCAGAGCGTCGAAATCTATAAAGACCGCCTACTTTGGTTTCTCTAAAAAAATCCACTGTGGACCAGTGAATTATCTACTTCATAATTCTCTGGTGAATTATGGTGGAGATCTCTCTTTATGCATGCGCAGATCCTTATTTTAAATTATAAGATTATTCAGGTTCCCCTTTGTGTGTGTGTGTCTTTCTCTGTGTGTGTATATATACATCTCTCTCTCTCTCTCTCTCTCTCTCTGTGTGTGTGTGTGTGTCCACCATGGCTGCCTTCCCGAGGAAATTCGTACGTGTGAATAATCACTAATAAATCTTTTCCCCACGACTGCCTCCCCGACCAAATCCATAGGTGTGAATAGGTACTAATATTTTTCGAACACGGTTGCCTCCCCGACAAAATCCGTAAGTGTGAGTAGGTACTAATAAAATTTTTCCGCCATGGCTGTCTCCCCGACCAAATCCATAGGTGTGAGTAAGTACTAATATTTTTTCCGCCATGGCCGCCATCCTGACCAAATCCGTAGGTGTGAAAAGGTACCAATAACATTTCCCCGCACGGCTGTCTCCGCGAACGCCACGGCTGCCTCTCTCACAAAATCCATAAGTGTGAATAGGTACTAATATCTTTTTTTCGCCACGGCTGATCCACGGCTGATCTCCCTGATCAAATCCTAAGGTGTAAGTAAGCACTAATAGCATTGGTCACATTGTTTTCCAAAAAATATTTAACAAAATATATAACATATAAAACAAACATACGAGAGTGAGTTGCCAGCCGGGTGCCCCAGCGGTCTGCTGTAGTAGGTCATCGGCTCGAAGGTCCTGGATTCGAGTCCCGACAGGGGCATGGGTGTGGATTTTAACAGCTAAAGGCGAATCGTGACGGGCCGAAATCCAAAGTTACTAAACTGACCCACATAAAAATAAAGTTTATCAAAACGCTTTACGAGAGTGAGTTAAATTAGCATTCCAAGATTTGAGGACATCACGAACCAGTATGAACTAATTAAAATATTGTAAAATACATCACCATGTTCCAACATCATTAAATAAGAGGGTCACTAGTTAACATCTTGCAGGCACCCACCCTACAAAATTTCATTCTATGATGTCCGGAAGTGAATTAAATTAACGTTCCAAAATTTGAACACAGCTCAGTCAGAGCCTGAACCGGATGTCTGCAAATAATAATTTCAATACCATGTAGCCCAGTTAGCTTAGTTGGAAGAACGTTAGTCTTTTAACCTTCTGGTCTAGGGTTCAAATCCCGGTTCGGGTGGTTACTTTTATCTTGTATTTTATGCTTAGTGACGGTCGCTGTCTATGGAAATACAGAGATTCCAATTTGGATAGCTGGTGAAAACACGTTTCGAAATCGTATTTCACATTTAACTCCTATCCTTATGATGTGAAGTTCATATAGTCAAAAGACAATGCCAAACCACCATAGTTGCACTTGCTCAAGAAATTGTCTTAAGATCAAAAGTCCGGCGAAGCTTAGTTTATAGTTTATTAAAAGTTAGTCCGCCATTAAAAGTAGTTTCCTGTTACCATTTGAATATGCTAGGGATATCCTTTAAATATACAATAAATAATTCTAATGTACAACTAATTAAATTCTAATATAAAAATCTTTTTACCTTTATTTGAAATCTCGTTAAACAATCAGCAACGCCAGAGAACACCACACTGTTTTCAAAAGGTGTGCTTCAAAACTTTTCAACTTTGAAGTACAACCACTAGGCAACACTTCACTATTTTTAAAGGTAAGCACGAAAACTTTAAACATTTGAAATAAAAAGAACTCTCACAATCGAATGAAGTATGATTTAACGAATCCGTTGACTTGGCAAAGAATGGAAATGTATTCAAATGAATGGCCTTATATTCAGTTCTCTTATCTAGACACTACATATGCTCCATAGAAAAGTCTAAAAACCAAGCAAGTAATCAGGAGACATAGATTAAATCCAAAATATTTTACTCATTTTATGTACACATCATGCAGGAACAGAGCTCTAAATCTTTTCGGGAACTATGATACAATGTCCAACGTAGCTAACATTTAGTCATTTTATGTACCAGGTGCGTAAATATGAAACCGGAATTTATGTACAGAAAAGACACAGTGATTGGATGACAATGCTAAGAACTATTTTATTCGAAGTATTGGCCATCGCTAGCGATACATTTCTGCCATCGTTCCGGCAATGTGTGGATGCCAGACAAAAAAAAATGTGCCTCTTGTGCTGCAAACCAGTCATCAAGCCATGTTCGTACATTTTCGTAAGGTGTGAAGCGCTGGTCAGCAAGTGCGTGTCCCATGGATGCAAATAAGTGAAAATCGGTAAGCGCCAGGTCTGGTGAGTAAGCCGCATGCGGAAGGATTTCCCAGTCAAACGTCGCAATCGTTTCCTCGACCGGTTTTGCTGTGTGGGAGGGTGCATTATCATGAAGCACAAT
>JAGDQP010007950.1:33582-65081 GCA_022664845.1 Lepisma saccharinum | reverse complement strand
GAAACTATTATCTGCATCCACCCATGCCATCAATACTTGAGAAAAATACTTTTTGTAATTGAAATATCTTGAACCTGTATTATCTGGCTTTACTAGTCGAATATGTTTGCCATCCAGAGCTCCGATTACGTTGGGAAAATTGGTACGTTCACTGAATGTGTTAGCTATGTTCATCCAGTCTTTTATTCCATCCGGCATGTAAATTGGTTGTAGTTTTCCCCAAATCTTGTCACAGCAATCATTGACAATAGATCGAAGAGTAGAGGGTGCAATCAGGTATTCATATGATAGACCATTGAAGCGAATTCCAGTTGACAAGTGCCTAACGAAAAAAAATGACGGAGTTAAGATGACGGATGTATCAACTTGGATTAAATTTGAGCCATTAATTATAAAGATATCTTACATAATCGTATTCAAATATTCGATTTTTCAAGAACCATCATCTTGAATCAAAATGGCGGATAAATGAACGAGAATTTCGAATCTCTGTTTCAAGCGCGTATATATTTTACGCAAAATCGTTTGATGTTCGCTTAGATCTTCGTACTAAGTGTGAAACTTTCCTTTCAATAACCTAGAACTATAAAGAGGATGCACCCAGTATTGTCTACGTTTTCGTTTCAGTTTCTTTTCTCGCCGAACAACAAGAGCACAAAGCACTGCATTTTCCATGATATCCATTTTTCACAAAGTTCACAAGAGATCTGGTCACTGCTATTCCTAGATTCTTACAATATTTCTGTTCAAATTTTCCCGCCGACAGATTTGTCCCCAGTGTGTGCAGGTATCACGACAAAACAGTTTTGTCGTTGAACTGTCTTACATCGCGCACGGCAGTCGTACGACTGTCTTGTCGTCAGTGTGCGGTAGCTCTTAGGCGCTCACTCATTTGAGGGAAGGTACATAATATATTATAATTAAGATATATTATAATAATATTTAAATTAAAAGTAAAATTTCATTTGTATATTATAAATAATATACCTAAAATATATGAACAAGTCTGGATATTGAAATTAACACAGAAAAATTGACAGTCGCCGCAACCGGGACTCGAACCCGGATCTCCCAGTTGCCGGCTACGTATGCTACCATTACACCACCACGGCAGGCCAATTTTCTGTGTATTTGGAATGTTCCTCTAGCCTAGACACTCTCCCATCACTTCATTGCTGGTTTCGAGGCCCAGGCACTCCACTCATGCGGAAATTTTTTGTTGAGGAATCTTTCTGCTATCAGGCAGTTTCTGTGTTAATTTCAACATTTTACCAACACAAGGTTTATTGTGAAAAAAAAAAATAAAGTCTGGATATATTTCCACCATTTCGGAAAATATTTATTTTAATGTCCACATTGACGACACCTGTTTGAAAACGCATACTTTTCCCCTTGTGTGATAATGGAACTTATACTGATTTAATGAAGAAATAACTACGTCTTGTGATAAATCAGAAAATTTTCATTAACGTAAAACACTTTTTATAAAACATGTACGAAGTATTCATAGCTCAGTCTGTGAAGAGTAGACTTTGTGTTAAGTAGATCGTGTGTTTTATCCGCGCGGTGGTAATCTTGACTAAAGTTTAACTAGAATAATACTTAGCCACACAAGGTTAATGCTGAGATGGTGCCTTCGAATCTAGACCCAGACCGGATTCGTTCTCCTATCGTTACCCCACCCCTATTCCAGCCTGAGCTATAGTTACCGAATGGAAATAAATGACGTTCAAATTCTATTGAATATGTCATGTCATGGCAAATTAATCGACAGCAAAATCATCGACAGGAAATCCATCGACGGTAAACTTATCGACAGAAATTAATCTACGGTGGTAAACATATTGACGGGAAATTCATCGAAAACTAAATCATCGACGGCAAATTCATAGGCAGCAAAATTATTGGCGGTAAACTCATCGACGGCAAATTAATCGACATAAAATATATCGACAGCAAAAATATTGGCGGTAAATTCATCAACCTTACAATCATCAACGAACCTCAAACTCACTATCGCAGATTTAGTGACAGGAAACTCATTGACGATTGAATTTATTCATGTCCTTTAGACATCCCAGCCTGCTATAGAGTGGGAGGATTATATTTGATGGCAGCCATCTCTATTTTGTAGGCTCGATTTACCTGGAATGACTGAGGAAATCCATGTAAAATTTCAGCGAGGGTGGTTGACTGCTAGAATTATCTCCAAAACCTTTCGAGTTTCAATCAACGTTATACTAACTGAGCTTCGACCACTTGGTACTATAAATTCTATAATACTATATATTTTTGATTTGCATGCAAAGTTTGGTGAATATTTAAAGGCAGGCCGGGTGGTCGAGCGGTCGAGCGGTCTGCGGTGGTAGGCTATCGACTCAACGGTCCCGGGTTCGAGTCCCGGCAGGGGCATGGGTGTGAATTTACTTAACAGCTAAAGGCCAATCGTGACGGGCCGAAGTCCAAAGTTACTAAACTGGCCCAAATAAAAATAAAGTTTTACCAAAGTGAATATTTAAAGGAGAAAACGCTGAAGAATCATACGAGATACGAAAGATTTTTTCTTACTTAGAGTAAATATATATGTAACCATATTTATCTACACATAGGAGATAAAATTTTGTACCATATTTATCTCGAGAGAAGACGAAACTTACATAGTTGATCATCATTTTAATTCTTGAGACCTTGAAATATGCATAATTTACATGTAGAACAATGCGAACAGAACCGCAACAAGTAGAATCTATCCTAATCTTTTGCTTCTAGGGTGTAAGCAAAAGGTAATTAAAAAGTCGACATGTCTCTTAAGATTTTTAAAGCCGAAATTACTGTAATATCACTACTTGCGGGCTAGTTTGCGCACCAAAAGTGTACAGAGAAACGTACTTTATGTGTACAAAACTATTTTAACTTGAAATGTCCTGTATATATTGCATCGGATGGCATGCAAAACTATCTATGTGGGTTTCCGACGCTGTTTTAAGTGAATTTACCTTAATATTGCTTGTTTGTTCCTTTGAATAGCATACGAAACGCATTTGAACCATATCTGAAATCTGAATTTAGTTTAATATAGTGCGTTTGTTGCTTCGGTTGGCTAAACAAAGCATACGAAAGTGTGTGAGAGGTCTTCCGACCTGCATGTTTAAGTAAAAATTACCCTACTAGCGACTGTTTTGAAGGCTAGTTGGTGCATCACATGCATATAAGAATTTATCATCTGCTGGTTTTAGCAGAAAACACCTCTTTGAAATAGGAATAAAATGAATTAAACATCGAACTGTCACTTCTGAGACTGCATTAACCACGAGAGGGACATTTTAGCAGGCAATTCAAGTAGAAATGAATTTTTGTGCTGTATTTTATAACGATTTAGCCTTGGAAAGGATCATTCCACCACAAAAAACAGAGTCTATAGTGTAAAATGTGACAAAATATGATTATGCTGTCTCTAAAGGAAGCTTCTCAGATGAAAATGGTGGCTACTTTTTAGTGTTTTTTTTTATCAGGAAAGGACTCGTTGCAGCTACATAGAGTCAATATATAACGAGAAAAGTGACATTTGAAGTAAAAAGAACTTTAATAAAACACAAAAAGGGCCTAATTGATGCGAAACTCGGGGAATTAACACTTCTTATTGCCTGATAAGCAGTACGAAAAATAAATTATAATATGCTTTATCCAGAAAACTAGTCTTTGAGGTGCTACTGAATCCCGAAAATACAAGAATAACGTCATATTGCGGATTAGTTAATACAAAGGAAGTACTTGGACATGAAAATGGCGGTATCAAGGTGGATGATTACTTGAATTTGACCACGTGTAATGCAATTTTGTTAATATCGTACATTGAAATCGGTATCTCAGCACAAATATTAAAGAAAGAACTATTTTCACGAAAATTATGGTACTGAGGGACTTATTGCTTAGATTTTATTGGGAAGGAACTGTTCAGAATGGAATGTAGGCATTATTTCAAGGAAATATGCTTGCACAATTTTATATTAAATGGGAAATCAAGGGTGGTAAATCAAAGTTGTCTATATTTCGCGCTTTATTAATAAAATAGAACTCCTAGCAACCACATCTACTTAATATTTAACAAGAAAACTTGTTTAAAGTAGGTTGAGCACATATTTGAAGGATAAAAGAGTGGTTTTAAAACAAATCCAACTACTTTGACGGACATGGAGGACAATATATAGTGGGAAAAGTCACATTTGGAGTACCTTGAACATGAAACACAACCCGAATCTAGTCTTTGAATTGTATTTTATGAGTATGTATTTTCTATGCAAGGTTCGCCAGAAAAGACTGCTTGGACAAGGAGACAAGCAATATTCGATGTTCTTTGAATGAAATGAAAGCTAGAAAGAATTGATTGTATCCAAAAAGACTGTTTGAAACCACATTTACTCGTAGTATAAGAAAACTGAGAAAATGAGGTCTTTAGGAGTGCTTGTTGTGACAATTCAAGTGTTTTACAGTCCATAATTACAGTGTAGACTCTGTTTATACGACACGTATTGATAAATCTACATTTTTTGAGATCATCTAGGTGAAATATTAACGACTTAAAGACATTTATTTTGTCATATTAATGAATTAAACTAGGTATAATTTCTGTGTATTGTTGTTTTGTGTACTATATTAAGACAGACAGAGACAAATAGAGGTGGTAACAAGAAATTATAAATGCTTTTATGTCTCACTGCTAGAATCGTTGGTACTATAACGAAATAATATTTCGTAAGTTTGCGGGAAACTGGCGGTTATTGTCGGTTGATTTAAGAACGTCTTCCCGCATGTGCTAACTGTTGTAGACCCTTTCAGAAAAATACAAACACAGAGTAACTTGACTACCACTACTCACCGGAAGTCCATGCCTTGCTCCCACAGCTTGCAACCATGTGTTTGCTTGAAACTGGAAGAGTAGGAGACAGGTGGGGAAAAGTGTGTGAAAGAATATCACACATACTCTTTCAAAGGTAATACACTTCAACAGTGGTGCTGAACAAGCAGTGTTACCATCTTACCCTTAACATTGTTTCTATTTTAAAATAATTTAATAAGTTAGTTTTTACCATTTGTATATTAACTCACTAACAAAAAAGGGTTGCCATCTTATACAAAACTTTTATGTACTGCCAGCCATCGATTATTTTAATAAAATAATGTTACCTAGTTTTCTTATTGTCTGATACGGCAACATATTTAGACTGCATTTGCAATGCCAAAGTCTATCACCAGTATTCTTAGGTCACATACCATGTAGGATACAAAATGCTGAAGGAGTAATGGACTTGATGTAAAGTATCGAAAGCCGAACTTAGTGGGTGGAAACTGCAAAAGTTTTAAAAACGTTGGACACCAATTATAGTCGTGTCGTGCTGGCTTGCATAATGAGTAGGCTTTATCAATAAAATAGTATTTCCTTTAAACATTTTGTAGAGTTGTAACAAGGACTATTCAAACAAACACTAACATACTAGGTAATGACGTCGTTTGAAATAAAAATAATCTGATTGGTTGATGTAGTCAATAAATTGTGTTGATGATTCGGTTGTGACTTACTCTGCTGCAGCCGAATCAGGAAACAATGACTAGCTGTGAGTGTTCTTTCGCCGAGGTGGACGTCGAGTGTGTGCTATCAAGTCTTGAAGAATTGACAACTTGCTTTTGTATAATTTGTGATCAGTGCTTTCACGATATTTCCTTTGACTTTGACTATGAGTGTCTAGACTTAGGGAAGGAAATTACACTACTTCGTACGGTTGACGTATTAACAACTCCCTTGATTCGTAAAAAATATGACAGAAATTTGCCGAATCCCACACTGATTTTATTGATGTACCGCATAAATTTCTTACGACTTATAAGAATGGTGACAGACGCTGAGTGTAAGGACAGAATCCGTTTAATCTTGTGGGTGAAAGATACACTCCATCCATGAACTTGTATTAAAAAATATCTTCACTCATTTTAACTTTAAATATACTAAAAGACTGGTGTTTGTATAGGAAAAAACAACTGATTTGTAATAACAAGCAACTTTTTATTTGTGCATAAGTAAGATCTATACAGACTCAAACATTTCCCAAGTGATATAAAATATTGTGCTTACAAACTATTGAACAGTGGTGCATTTCCAGACAAGTGATACAAACAATGCTGAAATAAAAAATCAACTGATATAAATTATTTTGTTTTAAGACAACTAATACAAAATACTAATACATAAATACTTACCTGCAGAATGAAAAGGATGTTATAATAAACGAGCTAACAAGAATTCTTATTTGAATTTTATTTCATACTCCTTTAACGACTTTACCTTGCAGGGACAATATTTTACAAAAGTATTTGCCTTTTCATAAACAAGATTTAAAAAAACATCAAAACAAAAAGATTTGCAAGAAAAAAATTGTAACAAAAAATTCGTAACCAAAAAATTAATTTTAGGTTCCCAAAAATATTTCCGTAAGAAAAGAAGTAACATAAAATAATTTTTATTTTCACAAAATATTCATTGAATATTTTGTAAAAGAAAAAATGTAACAAAAAAATTTCGTAGGAAATGAAATAGTTTTACATTCACAAGAAATTCTCGTAAGAAATAAAATCGTAAAAAAAAATTGGTTGTACTTTCACAAAAAATAAGAAAAAAGTCCCTTAAAAAGTTTAAGTAACAATAAAAAATACGTAAGAAAAATTTACTGTTTACTTCAGCAAAACAAATTCAAAAGAAAAAAAACTTTCGTAGTTAAGAACTTTCGTAAGAGAATAACTTTTAATCGAAAATTTTGAAAAAAATAATATATTTTAACTTTGAAATAAATTTTCATAACAAGAACATTTTAGTTTTGGTTTTTGAAAAAATGTTTTCCTAACAAGAAAATATTCTAGTTCTCCGTTTCTCATTTCATAAAAGCTATTTCAGTTTTTTCGTTTCCAGAAAAAAAAATAAAAAAAATTGTCTCAAGAAAAGTTGTTGGATATTGTTCACACAAACTTTTCCGTTTTGGTTTTAATCGCGTTGATTTTCATTAGAAATACAGAAACTGATTGAATGTTTCAGAACCCATAATTTTGTTTGAGAGAAGCTAATTACAACCAAGTTGAACTCTGAACACATACAAATAAAACTAACATTTACTCAAAATTATGCGGAACTGGTTCCAAGCTTATGAAACACGTAGAGAATTGAGATTTTACAGATTTTATTTAGTGACTTGTCAATTGAACACTAGAGAAAATAGACAAACACCCTAACCACCAGACCAATAGGAGGAAAATGTCTGGAATCCTTACTGAACAACACTAAGCGCAAGACCAAACAGACAGAGACTGTAATTTTTAGTTGGCACCAGTAGTCAAACATAAAATCAAACCATAATATAGTAGAGAAATCGAACGAACAGGGTGTATCCAAGGTAAGGAATCGGATTTTGTTAAGGTGATTTTTGCAAGCGTATTACAAGAAACTTAAAACAGTACAAGACGTTCTTTTAACCTAACTAATTATGAATTGAAGATCAAAGTTCTAATTTAAGAAATAACGAAAAGATATTGTTTTAGTCTCATTGAAAATTAGGAGTTATATATTTACTTACATGAAAGTATTGATGACCCGATAACTACAAAAGTAATATATCCAAGAAAACACTACTTCGCAGATCTAGCGCGTAACAAAGTAATTTCATTTGCACGATTGTGGAGTCTCTGAGTTGGATAAATATTAGTAGCATCTCCTTACTTACAGTTATATCCTAGCAGACTTCTAGCGACTGAAAGGCGCAAGGTGGTTGGTATAGTGGACTCTGAAGTAATAGTATTTGTTGGAGGGAAAGAAGATCTTACCAGTAGTACATCATGTGAGCTAGCTTTAAATACCGCACAGGAGTTTGACGTTATAGTGTTGGATGGAGACAACAACATTAGCAGTGATAATTTATGTGATAGCTTTGGGTGATGCAGAAGAAGACACAGAGATGGGGGATGAACTTTTCAATGACACTGTATGTGATTGTACAGTGAACAGTGCCATAGTCGGATGTATTAGGGAAGCGTTGAAACGTTCCGAAAGTACTCAATACTTACTATGCCAGGGTTGTTTTTTAAACTGGGCAAATCCATACACACATATGCGCAATCGTGGAAACAAGTATTTCGATGTGAAAAGAATAGTATTTTGTTTAAGTGAGCCATTTCAAGAGAACTCTATAAAATATGCAGAGAAACTTATTCAAAGACCAATCTGAACTATCAATGGTTTGTCATCAATATGGAAAATTACGCAGAAATTGTAGTCTCCTTGGCAAGAAGTGAGTTCTTGAACAAAGACAGTTCAATTACCGCTCATCATTCATACTTAGCTCTACTTTGCGATGTGTTAATATCCTGCCTATAGGAACAAGTTCTCTCCAAAACTTCAAGTAGTTATTGAACAGATACACGACAAAAGCTTCGCGTGTATCTGTAGGGAATGGACTTAGTAATGGTAATCATTGATTAACAAATATCAAAAGTGGTAGAACCGAATTCAAACCGAGTATAGTTTTTGCTTAAAATAAATACTAGGAACAGTATTTAAGGTATTTTTTGTTACATATATTGATTTCTTGTTATATAAATCTTCTTTACTATGTACCAGTTTTACTCACCAACTAGTCGAAATAGTTTTTTGTCAACAAACAATTTTCACAGAAAGACAACCTAAAACTGTCCAATTGATTCCAATAACATTCTTTTAACAGGACGAGATTTTTAAAATGAATAACGTCGACGTAACTTTAATGGTGAAGTAATTTACACGAATATTAAGTATTTTACTATACTTTGGGAAAATAACAAATGAAAACATATTCGAGTTCACGTTTGCTTGAATGAAACCTAAGAAACTATTCAAAAAATAATGTTTTAAAGTTGCAATTTTGAACAAAAAACATACATTTTAGTCAAGTATTTGTCTTCTTAAACGAACCATTGTAACAGACGTCTAGAAGATGATTTTCGTATTGCAATTTCCACAAAATAGGATTCAAACTTAACGAGAAAGAGACCAAAGCAGTTTTCAACGACAAGCTTTCGATTACGAACTTTTATCTTTCTGACCGCAACAAGAGTTTAAGACACGGGACAGATCTTTCATATTGCCATGGCAATACACGCTAAGATCTGATACAGGTTTTCGCTGCGTGGTCATAGCTATCATCCTACTACAAATACAAACGTACCTAACAAATAATACCGGATTTTGTATTTTATAGATATCGGCCACTCGGTGGCTTCTGGCCAGATATTGTATAGAAACCACTGCCCCGTGATCTTCAAACATTAACTAAATGAAAGAAAGGCAAAACAGACCTTTTATTGGTTTCATATACTAAATCTTATCTTAAGAAAATATGTTTACATGAAGCCCCACATACAACTTTAAAACAAGTCTGACTATATCAAAGTGTTTGAACCATTTTCCCGTTTCTATTTTAATCTTTTGTGGCAGCAGGTATCTTCACTTAACCCTAGAGTTTTTATCATTGGCAGTAATTGTATTTGAGGACTTTTCGTTGCAGCTTAGAAATCATTTTCCCTGAAATTGAACATTCCAAATACATTTTGATGGGAGAACTTGTAGTGGAGATTGTTATAAGATGAAAAGATGTAAAAATGACATTCACAAAATGAAAAGATCACCTAAAATATAATCAAAGTAATGTCTCATATTAACAATTCTTGAAAAGCTGTCTTTCACCTGTTGCCTACAGTTTTTTGTAGCCCTCACGCCAAATGTTTTAGAACAAACTGTCATGCTTTTACTCTTAAGAAGTCCCTTTTAGCTTCCCGTTTGAATGTTGTAATGTATTCCCGGTTCTATTATAATCTTTTGCCTCAGTAACAGAAATTAGGACGGAAAACTTAAATTCATTTCTCAGCGAGCATTCATTGACTCTTTTCCAATATCGTATAGAAATAACTTCCCCTGAAAATTCAGCATTAACTCAAAAGAAAACAAGATGTGCAAACAAAGGCTTGGTGGTTTTTATTTAGTTAACCTAACATTCTGAATAACTTTTTCAAGATACATCTGATACAAGTTTCTCGTTAGCACCTTCTTCACCTCGTAGTTACATTCAAAGTGGCATGGTCTCGTATTCATCTTTGATTTTTAAGACCAATAGTTAAGACGGGTAATGTACTTTAATCCTTATCGGGCATTCATTGCTGCGTTTACCTATAGCGTATACAAGTCATTACGTGTCAAATCCAACATTGCTACAGGAAATACTTTTACAAGAACAATGTATTGTCACAAGTTGAGTTTTGAAATCCTTCTGTACCGACTCCTTCTGTAAATCTCCGTGCGAATTTTAGGCTTTATCAACGCAGCAACATTTATGGGAGAACTCTGGGTTTAGTCGTCCTCGGTAACACTATCCGATAGGTCTCCGTAATCTTCGAACACTGTTCATACCAAATAATTTTATTAATGTGCAAAATGTGAATTGAAATTTCATATGTAACTACTTGATTTGAAATATGAGGAATGCAGAAAACAAAAGTTCAGTCATGAACTGAAACATTTATTTGAAATTTTCTTATTAGGTGGAAATTATTTTGATATAAAAAAACAAAACGAACCAGATGAACTGTAATAATGAAACAATTTTGTATTGTAACAAAAGAATGTTGATATATTCGAAATAAAAAGTTGTATTGCCACAAAATATCCTATCACTTGAAATTAAAACACAAGCAAATAAGTGTTATGAAAAAATTACAAACAAGAAAACAAACTTGTATTCTAACAAACGAATTTTCATATGTTCGAATAAAGAAAGGTTGTATTGCTACAAAAAATTCATATCACGTGAAATTTCTGACAAAAGAAAATATTAAAAAATGAAAGTTGGAACTACTTTGAAGAAATCTGTCACACTTTGTCAAATGCTATTTGAAACGACAAACTTCTTAAGTAGCAGCGATCTGTAATCTAGTACGATACGCTTTTCATCTTAAGTTACTTTGTCTCAAAAAATTCCCCGTACATATGGGAAATGAGTATCAAGTGTTTCTCTTCAACGACTCGAATCACTTCCGTCGGCCATCCAAGTCCCAGTTATCATGAAGCCAGCGAGAATGTTTCACTCTTCGGTTATGTTACTAACAATTCACCTTGAACGACGTAACAACTGCAACAGTGTCGAGGCTACACTACATACCACTAGTAGTAAACTGGGATATATAGCTCCATTTACAGGTGGATAAATTAGAATTAAAAATAAAATAAATTAATTTCTTACATGGGAATAAAAGTTGGAAACACTGTAACATTCGAAAAAATATTAAAAATAAAATGTATGGTTATTTGAAGTAAAATCGTGTCCATATGACACTGTTTACTACTATGCTATGTAGTGTTGCCTTGACAGTGTTGCACTTGTTATGTCGTTCAAGGTGAGATGTTAGTAACAACCTAAGAGTGAAACGTTCTCGTTGACTTCAGGTGAGCTGGGACTTGGATGGCCGACGGAAGATGATTGGAGGCGTTGTCGAGAAGCCCTAGATACTCAGTTCCCATATGTGAAATTATTCGAGACAAAGTAACTTAATATAAAAAGCGTATCGTACTAGAATACAGATCCCTGCTACTTAAGAAGTTTGTCTTTTCAAATTGCATTTGACAGAGTGTGCTTGTTTGCATAACAATATTTTTTCAAAGTACTTCAAACTTTTATTTTTACACATTTTCTTTCATCAGAATACAAGTTTGTTTTCTTGGTTTTTTATTTCACGTGATAAGAATTTTTGTAGCAATACAACTTTACTTTATTTCCAACGTATGAAAATTCTTTTGTTAGAATACAAGTTTCTTTCCTTTTTTGTAACTTTTTCAAGACTTTTGTTTTCTTGTGTTTTAATTTCAAGTGATAGGATATTTTATGGCAATGCAAATTTCTTTATTTCGAATATATCAACATTCTTTTCTTACAATACAAAATTATCTTATTATTGCAGTTCATCTGTTTTTTATATCAAAATAATTTCCACCTAATAAGAAAATTTCAAATAAATGTTTCAGTTTGTGACTGAACTTTTGTTTTTTTGCATTCCTCATACTTCAAATCAAGTAGTTACATATGAAATTTCAATTCACATTTTGCACATTAATAAAATTATTTGGTAAGAATAGTGTTCAAAGATTACGGAGACCTATCGGATAGTGTTACCGATTACGACTAAACCCAGAGTTCTCCCATAAATGTTGCTGCGTTGAGAAAGGCTAAAATTCGCACGGAGAGGTGGAGAAGGAGTTGGTAACAGAAGCAATCGACTGTTTCCCGTAATAAATGAGAAAGAACTGTTTCATCAAGTTTAAAATTTTGTTAGACTTTTCTACAAATACAAATTTCGAATCACAATTAGATTTCAAAACTCAACTTGTGACAATACATTGTTCTAGTAAAAGTATTTCCTGTAGCAATGTTGGATTTGACACGTAATGACTTGTATACGCTATAGGTAAACGCAGCAATGAATGCCCCGTAAGGATTAAAGTACATTACCCGCCTTAACTATTGGTCTTAAAAATCAAAGATGAATACGAGACCATGCCACTTTGAATGTAACTACGAGGTGAAGAAGGTGCTAACGAGAAACTTGTATCAGATGTATCTTGAAAAAGTTATTCAGAATGTTAGGTTAACTAAATAAAAACCACCAAGCCTTTGTTTGCACATCTTGTTTTCTTTTGAGTTAATGCTGAATTTTCAGGGGAAGTTATTTCTATACGATATTGGAAAAGAGTCAATGAATGCTCGCTGAGAAATGAATTTAAGTTTTCCGTCCTAATTTCTGTTACTGAGGCAAAAGATTATAATAGAACCGGGAATACATTACAACATTCAAACGGGAAGCTAAAAGGGACTTCTTAAGAGTAAAAGCATGACAGTTTGTTCTAAAACATTTGGCGTGAGGGCTACAAAAAACTGTAGGCAACAGGTGAAAGACAGCTTTTCAAGAATTGTTAATATGAGACATTACTTTGATTATATTTTAGGTGATCTTTTCATTTTGTGAATGTCATTTTTACATCTTTTCATCTTATAACAATCTCCACTACAAGTTCTCCCATCAAAATGTATTTGGAATGTTCAATTTCAGGGAAAATGATTTCTAAGCTGCAACGAAAAGTCCTCAAATACAATTACTGCCAATGATAAAAACTCTAGGGTTAAGTGAAGATACCTGCTGCCGCAAAAGATTAAAATAGAAACGGGAAAATGGTTCAAACACGTTGATATAGTCAGACTTGTTTTAAAGTTGTATGTGGGACTTCATGTAAACATATTTTCTTAAGATAAGATTTAGTATATGAAACCAATAGGAGGTCTGTTTTGCCTTTCTTTCATTTAGTTAATGTTTGAAGATCACGGGGCAGTGGTTTCTATACGATATCTGGCCAGAAGCCACTGAGTAGCCGATATCTATAAAATAAAAAATCCGGTATTATTTGTTAAGTACGTTTGTATTTGTAGTAGGATGATAGCTATGACCACGCAGCGAAAACATGTATCAGAGATTAGCGTGTATTGCCATGGCAATATGAAAGATCTGTCCCGTGTCTTAAACTCTTGTTGCGGTCAGAAAGATAAAAGTTCGTAACCGAAAGCTTGTCGTTGAAAACTGCTTTGGTCTCTTTCTCGTTAAGTTTGAATCCTATTTTGCGGAAATTGCAATACGAAAATCATCTCGTAAACGTTTGTGCAATGTCGACTCATATTACAATGGTTCGTTTAAGAAGACAAATACTTGACTAAAATGTATGTTTTGTGTTCAAAATTGCAACTTTAGTACATTATTCATTTGAATAGCTTCTGAGGTTTCGTTCAAACAAACGTGAACTCGAATGTTTTTCTATTGTTATTTTCCCAAAGTATAGTAAAATACTTAATATTCGTGTAAGTTACTTCACCATTAAAGTTACGTCGGCGTTATTCCTTTTTAAAAATCTCGTCCTGGTAAAAGAATGTTATTGGAATCAAATGGACTGTTTTAGATTGTCTTTCTGTGAAAATTGTTTGTTGACAAAAAGCTATTTCGAATAGTGGGTGAGTAAAACTGGCACATAGTAGAAACGATTGATATAACAATAAATCAATATAAAACAAAAAATACCTTGGATAGTTTTCCTAGTAGTTATTTTTAGCAAAAACTCTTCAACACTTTTACACTTTACTAATACAAAATATCGCTTTTAGGATAATGTCTGAATGCAATATAATATAGTTCTGAAAACAGCTACCACTTCCATAGTTCACTTGCATACTTTCTTGTCTCTTTTACGTTATATTAATAGAAATACACTGTAGCTTGAAAAATTCTTTAAGACTTATTTCACTTACAAATAATTAAATAATTATCATCCACCACTCGGTTTGAATTCGGTTCGACCACTTTTGATATTTGACACCCACTGATTACCATTACTAAGTGTATTTCTTACAGATACAGGCGAAGCTTTTGTCGTATATCTGTTCAATAACTGCTTGAAGTCTTGGAGAAAACTTGTTCCTATAGGCAGGATATTAACACATCTCAAGGTAGAGCCAAGTACGAATGATGAGGGGTAATTGAACTGTTTTTGTTCAGGAACTATAATTTCTGCGTAATTTTCTATATTGATGACAAACCATTGAAAGTTGAGATTGGTCTCTGAATGAGTATATTCTATAGACTTCTCTTGAAATGGCTCACTTAAACAAAATACTATTCTTTTCACATCGAAATACTTGTTTCCACGATTGCACATATGTGTGTATGGATTTGCACAGTGTAAAATCATTCCTGGCATAGTAAATATTCAGTACTTTCGTACCGTTTCAACGCTTCCCTAATACATTCGACTGTGGCACTGTTCACTGTACAATCACATACAGTTTCATTGAAAAGTACATCCCCCATCTCTGTGTCTTCTTCTGCAACACCCAAAGCTATCACATAAATTATCACTGCTAATGTTGTTGTCTCCATCCAACACTATAACGTCAAACTCCTGTGCGGTATTTAAAGCTAGCTCACATGATGTACTACTGGTAAGATCTTCTTTCCCTCCAACAAATACTATTACTTCAGAGTTCACTATACCCGTCACATTGCTCCTTTCAGTCGTTAGAAGTCTGCTAGGATATAACTTTAAGTAAAGAGATGCTACTAATATTTATCCAACTCAGAGACTCCACGCTTGTGCAAATGAAATCACTTTGTTACGCGCTAGATCTGCGAAGTAGTGTTTTCTTGGATATATTCTTTTTGTAGTTATCGGGTCATCAATACTTTCATGTTGGTAAATATATAACTCCTAATTTGACAATGAGACTAAAACAATATCTTTTCGTTATTCCCTAAATTAGAACTTTGATCTTCAATTCATAATTAGTTAGGTTAAAAGAACGTCTTGTACTGTTGTAAGTTTCTTGTAATACGCTTGCAAATCCCCTTAAGAAAATCCGATTCCTTATCTTGGATAAATCCTGTTAGTTCGATTTCTCTACTGTACGATGGTTTGATTTCCTTGTTGGTTACTGGTGCCAAATGAAAACTACAATGTCTCTGTCTGTTTGGTCTTGCGCTTAGTGTTGTTCAGTAAGGAATCCAGACATTTTCCTCCTATTGGTCTAGTGGTTAGAGTGCTTGTCTATTTTCTCTAGTGTTCAATTGACACGTCACTAAATAAAAACTGTAAAATCTTAAATCTATCCTAAGAGTGTTTCATAAGCTTGGAACCTGTTCCGCATTATTTTGAGTAAATGGAAGTTTTATTTGTATGTGTTCAGAGTTCAACTTGGTTGTAATTAGTTTCTCTCAAACAAAATTATGGGTTCTGTAACGTTCAATATGTTATGTATTTCTAAGAAAAATAAACTTGTTTAAAACCAAAACGGAAAAGAGTTTGTGTAAACAATACCGAACAAACTTTCTTGTGACAACTTTTCTAGAAATGTAGATTTTTCTGCAAACAAGAAAATACTGAAAGATCTTTAATGAAATGAATAAAAGAGAACTAGAATCTCTTTTACGTTACGAAAACATTTTGAAAAACCAAAACTAAAATTTTCATGTTATGAAAATTTATTTGAAAGTGAGAACAAATTTTTTGATACGAAATATTTTCATACGAAATTTTCTTTATATGAAAACGTTTTTTATTTTTGATTATTTTTGTGAAGGTGAAAACTAATTTTCTTTTGTTACGTATTTTTTATTTTTACCAAAACTTTCTAAAGCGATTTTTTCTGACTTTTTGTAAAGGTGAAAACTTTCTTGTGAAAGTAAATTTATTTTGTTACGATTTTTTTCTTACGAAAATTTCTTGTGAATGTAAAACTATTTTTTTTACTAAAATTCTTTCCTTTCAAATTTATTAAATTTTTTTTGTGAAAGTAGAAACTATTTTTTAAGAGAACTTTTTCTTCAGAAAACTTTTTGTGAATGAAAAGCTAAATTTTTTGTTAGTCAAATTTTTTACAATTTTTTTCTAACAATTTTTCCCTATGATTTTTTATCTTAAGAAATCTTGTTTATGAAAAGATTAATACTTTTGTAAATATTGTAAATAAAGTTTTTAAAGGAACATGAAATAAAATGCAAATAAGAATTCTTGTTAACTTGTTTATTATAACATCCTTTTTATTGTACAGAAAAATATTTATGTATTACTATTTTGTATTAGTTGTCTTAAAACACAATAATTTATACCAGTTCTTTTTTATTTCAGTATTGTTTTTATCACTTGTCTGGAAATGCATCACTGTTCAATAGTTTGTATCACTTTGAAAATGTTTGAGTCTGTATAAATCTTACTTATGCACAAATAAAAAGTTCCTTGTTATTACAAATCAGTTGTTTTTTCCTATACAAACACCAGTCTTTTAGTATATTTAAAGTTAAAATGAGTGAAGATATTTTTTTAATACAAGTTCATGGATGGAGTGTATCTTTCACCCACAAGATTAAACGGATTCTGTCCTTACACTCAGCGTCTGCCACCATTCCTATAAGTCGTAAGAAATTTATGCAGTACATCAATAGAATCAGTGTAGGATTCGGCGAAATTCTGGTATATTTTTCCACAGATCAAGGGAGTTGTTAGTACGAAAACCATACGAAGTAGAGTAATTTCATTGCTTAATTCTACACACTCATGGTCAAAGTCAAAGGAAATATCGTGAAAGCTTATCACAAATTATACTAAAGCAAGTTGTCCATTCTTTAAGACTTGATAGCACACACTCGACGGCCACCTCGGCGCAAGAATACTCACAGCTAGCCATTGTTTCCTGATTCGGCTGCAGCAGAGTAAGTAAAAATCGAGTCATCAGGCAATTCCTTTACCTCATAAACCAGATTACTTTTAATTCAAATGACGTCATTACCTAGTATGTTAGTGTTTGTTTGCATAGTCTTTGTTACAACTCTACAAAATGTTTAAAGGAAATTCTATTTTATTGATAGACCCTACTGATTATGCAAGCCAGCACGACACGACTATAGTTGGTGGCCAACGCTTTTAAAACTCTTGCAGTTTCCACCCACTAAGTTCGGCTTTCGATACTTTACATCAAGCCCATATTTCCTTCAACAGTTCATATCCTACGATCTATGGGACCTAAGGATACTAGTAATAAACTTTGGCATTGCAAATGCAGTCTAAATATGTAACCGTATAAGACAATAACAAAACTAGTTGACATAATTTTATTAAATTTATCGATTTTTGGCAGCACTTAAAAGTTTTGTATAAGATGGTAACGCTTGTTTTTGTTATTGAATTAATATACAAATGGTAAAAACTAACATATTAAATTATTTTATATGGAAACACTGTTAAGTGTAACATAGTAACACTACTTGTTCAGCACCACTGTTGAAGTATATTACCTTTAGCCGAGTATGTGTGATATTCTTTCACACACTTTTCCCCATCTGTCTCCTACTCTTCCAGTTTCAAGCAAATATATAGTCGCAAGCTGTGGGAGCAAGGCATGAACTTCCTGTGAGTAGTGGTAGTCAAGTCACTCTGTGTGTATTTCTGAAGGGGTCTACAACAGTTGGCATATGCGGGAAGAGGTTCTTATATCAACCGACAACAATCGCCAGTTTCCCACAAACTTACGAAATATTATTTCGTTATAGTACCAACGATTCTAGCAGTGAGACATAAAAGTATTTACATATTCTTGTTACCACCTCTATTTGTCTCTATCTGTTTTAATATAGTATATAAAACAACAATACGCAGAAAGTATACCTAGTTTAATTCATTAATATGACAAAATAAATGTCTTTAAGTCGTGAATATTTCACCTAGATGATCTCAGAAAATGTAGATTTATCAATCCGAGTCGTATAAACAGAGTCAATACTGTAATTATGGAGTGTAAAACACTTGAATTGTCCCAACAAGCACTCCTATAGACCTCATTTTCTCCGTTTTCTTATACTACGAGTAAATGTGGTTTCAAACAGTCTTCTTGGCTGCAATCAATTCTTTCTAGCTTTCATTTCATTCAAAGAACATCAAATACTGCTTATCTCCTTGTCCAAGCAGTCTTTCCTGGCAAAACTTGCATAGAAAATACATTCTCATAAAAATACAATTCAAAGACTAGATTCGGGTTGTAATTCATGTTCAAGCTACTCCAAATGTGACTTTTCCCGCCATATATTGTCCTCCATGCCCTTCAAAGTAGTTGAATTTTCTAATAACCACCCTTTTCTCCTTCAAATACGTGTTCAATCACAGATAAACTATTCCAGATGTTTAGCCTAAGTCTTAAAAGACCTTCGATCTATGTTTCCGTCTTTCAAGAAGTTTGGTCTCTCACCAGCAGATGGCGCTGAGTGCTCTTTTCTAGGTTTTACCTCCACGCTGTCTGGTGGCGAGATGTCAAACCATGTCAACAATCCCGCCGCTTCCCTCCTGTCTGCTTATTGGATGGCCGACTCGCATAGCACATGACCTTCGTCTGTGAATCGGTCTTGACAATAAAGAAGTCTTTTCCTCCTCCCACCTACAAACACGCTTTGCGGTGGATATGAAGGAAGGGGGAAGTTATTGCGTTGTGTGAGGGACAGCCGCGATCGTCCAAATCTATAAAAAGAAATGGAACCTCATTACAGACTTCATCCCGACCCCTTAGAAGTGTAGCAGAAAAACAGGTTTTTTTTCTATGAGAAGCGGTGCTGATGGATTGACATTATGACAAAACTGGTTTAGAGACTGTTTTTTTCGGCAAATACAACTACTCCAATCATTTTTAAGGGCACACAGATCTATCCTCTAACTTTGCCTTCAACCTAGTGTGAAAACTAAAATAAATCGTGTAAATTATTAAAGGATCTATATAAAGGACGAGAGCATGATCAATATAATTGACCTTGAAATAATAATATGTTACTTTCTGTAGATGTTTTAGAGTAAATGGTATTAAAGTAATATTTATTTTAGGAACAATTATTACATACCTTAATTTTCCTGGAAGTTAAATCACTTTTTAATATTTAAGCTAACTATCTGCGATACCGACAGTGACCATATTCAGAGCTGAAACAGAGTCACTTTTGCTGACCCGTTTCGAAACTTGATCTGATTGACCTGGTCTTCACCCAGATGATTTAACCTGGCGACCTGATAATCCAATCTTGACCCAGTAGCCAGATCCTGTTCGCGTGGTTTGAATAAATCGATATTGTAATTTGTGAGATTCCTTGAAATGTGAATTTATGTCTGGAAACTTCATTTTTGACACTATTTAATGCTTCAGCAGTGTTCCTTTTAGACAAAACTCCTCCGAAGATTTTAATACGGAAAAACTCGAACTTCAGTATTGCTCATATCATGTATACTGAAATACGTATATAATAGGTATATATATAATATTTATATAATAATATATAAATATTCTGATGCTATTTTCAGGTTAAGTAAAGAAATACGACCACAGATAAGTTGAGATAACTATACTTATCTGCGGTACGACTTATTATCACAGATAACTTGAAATAAGTATACTTATTTGTGATAAGAAATCGTACCGCAGTATACTTATCTGCGATATTATTAAGTAACATTATTTTTTTAGCACATTGAAGTCGATATGCATTATTTTTATCTTTCGTGACCTCTACGAGCCCCTCCGAATAAAATCTTCTGGAAGAAACACTCTACTTCAAACATTTTTTAGATTAGTCATCCCATTTGGAAAATTTATTTACACATCTCTGACGGCATTTTTGTCCTTTCCGGGGTTATAAGACTATTTCTAGAAGTTACTGCTGTTGTTAGAAATTTTGCAGCGTCTTGTTTCTTGTGCTGAGGGTGGGGTATCCCCTCCCTGGTCCCGATCAACCCGGAAAGAAACACTGTCCTAATGTGTAAAATAAGGGGAAAATTAAATCTCTGCTTTGCCCATGGTCAAAATGAGGTCACCTGATCAGACCTGGGTTCGAAGCATACGCCCGGTCCCCAAAATTTGACCGGGTAACCCGTCTCAGCTCAGATCAAAATAATCGAGACTACTATCTCCAGCAGTGGGTTGTGATTTTGGGAAATAAATGACACTATTTTGTTATTATTGTATTTGGCAATGGCTATAAACCCGCGAGTACTATTAATTTTAATGTTCAAATCATAGCTTTTAATTGTAACATCCATGAAGTAACCGACCGCGACCTCCAACTGCAAATTAAAACATTACCTGGATTAGTTCTTTCTGTGTGACTATCATAAATGTGGTTCACATCCTATTTCAAATACTCGTCATTTCTGTGTGGTAGATTCTTATAATCTGCATAGGATTAATACAAGGTAATTTCTCCTTTTAAACAAAGGTGATGGTTTGGTGCGCAATATTGTGAACTGTAAGGAGAAAGGGGGTTTGTTAGACTAAATAGTTCTAGTTCTGTCACTAAGAACAAAAACCATAATGAGCAATTCAATTAACAAGGAACCGAATACAGTAATATTTAAGAAATAAGTTTGCTTTTGTTTCGTTATTCCCTTTACAGGGTGAAATTAAGGTTAGATTTGAAAATTACATTTTATTTCTATCCAACTGGTTCTTTTATTTGTCTTTATTGTGATATATTTAAAGCCTTTTAATTTTAATTTTATTTAAAGCCTTTTGACATATTTGACTCAGGCCGTGACGGGTTATCTAGACTATGTAAAATGTATCGGTCATGGTCTTTTTAAAGTAACATCCCGGCATTTGTCCGACGAACTGAGGGACCCTGTAAAACCTCAGTCAGGATCGTCGAATGCGAGGTTCGAACCCACATGCCTACTCATGGTCGATCGGAAGTCCCCGACATTACCACCTGGACCAGGAAGGTTGGGTACATAACCCTTCAAATTATCAGTGGTTCCATTTTGGAAAATTTGATGGTCGTTGAGTGTGTCGAAATATTATAAATCCAAGCGAAGTGGACCCAATTGTTGCAGTGGTACAGGTAGAGTGGCAGGGGTTCGTACACAGCCTCACAACGACGTCAACGTCTCTACCTTCTGTGAGGTCCTCTTTTATTGTTAATCTCAAGTTGAAGAGGGACGCAAGATCACTTGTACACTGAGCGAAGAATGTTCCTGAAATACAAAGTAGCGAAGATAGGCAACACACCATACAGGAAATCTTGCGCTTAATCAGTTCTGGAGAGCAAATGAATATAGCTTTCTTCCCCAGCCTCCATGCACACTTCGCTAAAGCAGTGATTGAAAGAACCTATACATAGAGACAGACACGCCGCCACCGTTGCTTAAACTTACTTCTTCGTCCAAAAGCACGAGCTCAATAACTACAAAGCAACATAAGTAGATAATAATAAGCCTTACACTCACTAAAGTTATAAAAATTAATAGTGCACTTTCCAATAAAGGGAGAAATAACACAATGTAACTGTAAGCTGCACACAAATATTCTCGTTTAAGTTTCGAAATGAAACCGTCTTTCAATACCGGCAAAAGGTATAGTAATTGTTCAAAAGTCCTGAGCGTCCTCTGTGGTGTAATGGACTAATGCGTGGAAATGAAAGCATCAGAGTTAAATCTGAGGTCGTCGGTTCAAACCCTTCAATTTTTCAAACATTCATTTTGAATAAAACAAGCGAAAAATGCCAATTTTACAGAAATATTTTAAATTGGATTCCAAAACTTGAATAAAATGACGAGCTCAGAGAAGTACGTTACGCTGCTAGTTTTAACACTATAAAAGACGTACGGGATTTAATTAAGGAAATCAAGCGAACATGTAAGTTAATATGGCCAGCTATCGAATTCAATCCAAATCCGGTGATTACAGAAGACAACATTTTAAACCTTTTTCCGTAAGTTGAAGAAGTTTCTCTATTTTTTATTAATTTGGAGGAGCTGATTTCGAATTTCGCAATAGAATTTTTGTCGCACGTAAGTGTTTTGTATTATAACGTCTTTTACTTTTTCGTATATAGAACAAAATTGAATGTTCATATTGTCTTGAATTTATGAATATTAACACACTTTAGATCATAACCAGTGATTTCGCCCCCCCCCCCAAATCCTCCAGAACTTCATAAATTTTGCTATCGAAAATCGATAGAAATCATACAAAACTCCACTTACACCCTCCCAATTTTGACTTTACACCCCTCAAACTGAAAATCCTGGCGGAATTCCTGCTCATAACACAGGCTATCAAGCACAGAAATACAGTGATCAAAAATCCTACAAGAGCAAATGAAACTCAATTTAAGGTTATGAAGCAATGTTTAATTTAGGGGGCGTTATCTCGTGTCTACACACTAAATCAAAAGAGCGAAATTCCCCTCGATTTGAACGGGAAGAGGGTAAGATTCTTTTAGTGTGAATTTTCATCGGAGAAAAATTTCTGCTTGAAAACGAAGGGATTTATGGTAGCCCATGTGAATGAGAATGTAGACATATTTTACTGTTCATTAAAGTTTTCTTCTGAACACGAAAGCGACGTAATGAAATGATGAAAATGGACAGCCTATTCCAAAAAATTGACAGCATTAATTAGGCTGTTTTGAGCTGATAATTCTGTAAGTCCAACTTCGGAAACAGTAAACCAAAGATGCCAGGTTCGAACCCTCAAAGGTACGTTGAACCGTCCCATTTGCAAAAGAATAAAAAAAAATGTGCAAATCTGTTTTTCTTCTTTTAAGTGCAATAAGACATGTTGAAATGTTATTAAGTGTAGAAAAATGTAACATTCATTGAAATACATGATGATACAGTATTTCTAAACTATCCATACATCTGAGCACGTGATGGTTTTGTCACCTATATTTCCATACGTAAAAGAACATCTCCAATGAAAGCAAAGACAGGAAACATAGTTTCCTCTTTTATAATACAATAAACAAGATAAAGGAGAGACAAAACAACAGCATTAGCAACGTATATGGATGTTATTGTCTTAGACACAAAAATTCAGTCATGTTTCTTCAGAATGAGTCCTCTCCGAAGGAGCTTGGTAACTATGTCCATGTTAGCTCAGTGGCAGAGCACCGGGACTTTTAATCGAGAGGTCCTGCGTTCGAACTCCGTTCGGGATAATTTTTTTTGTTTGTAATGATATATTCCTCAAAGCATGTATAAGTAGATAAAAAATTACATTGAAATAAATAAGTTTCATATGTATTCGTACAATCATTTCAGAACATAAGTAATTATTATGTTTAAAATATAACATCAGAGAGGTGGTGGGTGTTGACAGAAAGTCGGTATACTATATGTGAATGTTAAATATAAATAAATTAAATCGTGTAATAACAATACATAATTGCGTGTATTGTATTTGCCTGCAGCTATTTGTCATACGGAAGTTACGCCTCCATACTCTCATTTACCATCTTGAAATAGTCAAAGGCTGTCAAAAGAAAATTAGGTTATAAGAGAAAAATATCCAAAGTCGGATCATCGCTGCAGACCGCAAGTTCAATATCCCAAAAGTTCACGATCCCTACGAACGATGAGGACACTAAATTGTACTTTAGTTTCTTTCCACAGGTTTCAGTTCAGTACTCTGGAATGCTCATGTGGAAGTGGTGAGGCTTTAATCTCTCCCGTGCTTGGTTCCAAATTCTATGATGAAGAGAAGTTACTATCGTCTTATTAAGTAGAAGGATAAAATGCTTGTATTGACCAGGGCTCGAACCCATGTACGTGTCGCATTGGTTTAGAAAGCAAAGGTTTTAACCCTGAGCTAAATTAACAACTAGAAAAATATTCGCAACATTTTTTGTGTGGTTAAGGCACCACCAGAGTGAGTCAAGCTAACTCGACCATTTTATACAAGAGTGATTTTAGATAAGGAAGATTAGATAGGTGTAGGAAGTAAAATTGGGTCATTCCTGGACAAATCATTCAATTTTAGAAAAACAGGTTACATCACCATTTTAGATTTTTTTTCATATATGGGTTCCTACATACCTGAAGATATCAGTACGACTTTCGAAAGAAATGTGATGCTTTTATATACTTGCGTCTACCCGTCGGTCACTGGAATTAAAATGGCGGCTTACTAAAGCGGAAGTAGTCCACTCTCGCTTATCCTGAACGATAAGTAAAATCGAGAAGCGCTCATCACGGCAGCTACAGTCTGCTCTTGTGGTCAAGACGTTAGACAGCTGATCCAAAGATCCTGAGTTCGAACCCTGGCGGCGGCTTTTTGTATATTTTTTTAAAAGAAAATTAAAGTTTTTCCCGTTTTTTATGTAAATACACAAAAGGAAATTTAATAAAAGTTGTAATATACAATTTTAAAAGATGCCACTAAAAACTAGGATGTATATAAACCCACCAGGGCAGGATGCACTTCGAGCGATAGCGAGGTGTGCAAGGGGGGGGGGGGCGTGTGTCTGAAGGGAGCTGAGCGGCGTTAGCCGCGGGGGAGGGTCTCAGCCCCCTGTTAGCGGTGGGCATACGCAAAAGTACTGTTTACTTAAAAGCTCTGTTTATTCAAAAGTTCTGTGCCGTAGCGGAAGTGTTTCCTAGTGTGCCGTCATTTTAATTTCAATGACCTGCGCCTAGACGCATGTTTCTATATCTCTCGGAGTGACCATATTTCCTTCATGGCGGGTGATGTTTTTTACTCCCGTAGGATATGTACGGAAACCTGCATATCTCAAAAACTAGAACTAAAGAGCTCAATACAAAACAATTGGGTAGCTCTCGAAGTGTACTTGGAAGATGTGGAATCCCGTCTTTGAAACTTAATTTCTTTATTCCAAACTTTAGGCTGAAAATAAATTTACGAATTGTATAAAATTCGATTTTTAAACCAAGATTTTGGGGTGTAGGAGTTGAATAAAATTCTGCAAAATTTTGTCATGTTTAGACTTCCCAAAAGAGTTTTTGGCCTTCACACTATTTTTTTCTACGGGTGTTCAAACATGGCCCTTTGCAAAAAAATGCCGGATTTCGGGCTTAAATATTGCATATGCATTATTATGAAACAATCTGAAATGTGGTTTCGAAAAAACTTCGTATGTGACCAACTAACAGTAGAAATTGCAACTTTTATTTTGTAATGGTTTGGTCAATACCAGCGGATTTTCTTCGCTATACGATGCAAATGCGAATGTGGTATCTTCAAGAAAGTCACCATGTTTTAGGAAAGAAGTTGAATATAAGACTGCAGTTTATCTTGCGAAATCCTGGTGCAAAACTAGGAGTTTTATTGTAGTTGTATTTGCTATGAAGATTTTTTCGAGAAATTCTGTGTAATGAAGAACAAACTTCCACAACTGCGGGCTTAAAGTAATTCTGTATTGAATATAGTCTTCTAGAAGTATCTTATTGACGAAGAGTTTTCAGACATTTAAGCCCGAAATCCGGCATTTTTCGCAAAGAACCATGTTTGAAATCCTGTAGAAGAGGAGTGTGATTCAGGACCATGATTTTTTGCGTGCATACACTCGATTAGTAGGTCTAAATATTACAAAATTTTGTAGAATTTTATTCAATTCCTTCACCCCAAGAAATTTGTTAAACATCATTTTTTACACAATTTGTTACTTATTTTTCAGCCTAATTATTGGAATAAAGAAATTAATTTTCAGAAAAGGTGATTCGATATGTTCAATGTACACTTCAAGAAATACCCAACGGTGTTTGATTAAGCTTTCTCTAGTTCTTCTCGTTTCTGAGATATTCAGGTTTCCGTACTTGTCTACGGGAGTAAAAAACGCGTCATTTTGGAAATATAGTCGCCCCATGAGAAATAAGTGCATATTTCTTTCAAAAGTGGTACTGATATCTTCAGGTATGTAGGAACCCATATACGAAATATTTTTTTTTAATGCTGATAGAACCTCTTTTTTCCAAAATTGGATGATTTGTCATGCAATAACCCAATTACGTATGTTTCAGTTTCTGGCATAACGTATGGAGAGAAATGCTATTAACATTTCATTCTAATAAAAATTTTCATAAAGAAATTTTCATCAATCAGAAAAGCTGTTTTAACAAAGTGAATTATGCTTTTACACGTATAAAATATATAATGCAGGTTTAAATCTAGAAAAAGCATCCAGACACAGGATTGTTCTGTTCGAAGACAACTGCTTAGATGGAAATGAATATCATTCCTTACCAAAGAGTAAGATTGTTTTACTATTACTAAAATAATTTAAAAAAATAATCTACCTTATCTAAAATCACTGATGTATAAAATTGTCCACTTACCGTGACTCAATCTGCTGGTGTGTTAAAAAAAGACAAATCTTGGCAACATTTCTCCCAATTATAAAAGTAGCTTATCGTTTAAGCCTTTGCTTTCTAAACCAATACTACGCGAACGTGGGTTCGAGCCCTGGTCAGGTCAAATATTTTCCTATTAGTTAATAAGCCAATAACTTCTCTTCATCAGATGACAAAAGTATAGAATTTGCCAGCAAGAGAGAGAAAAGCATTTCAGACCCATGGAAAGAACTTCTGTCTTCTTTACTGAAGAACAGTTTAGTATCTTAGTGACTCATCGTTCGTGGGGATCATGAGTTTTGGGGATAGTGAATTGCTGTATGGCACCTTGGTCCGACTTTGGATATAACAACATTTACTTAATTTGTGTTTAACGTTCACATATAACATACTGACGTTCTGCCAACACCCACCACTTCTCTAATGTTATATTTTAAACATAATAAGCACTTATGTCCTGAAATGCTTGTATGGATAGATATAGAACTGATTATTATTATTTTATGTAATTATTCATGCTTTGAGGAATATATCATTATCAAAATAAATTTTCTAGAACGGGATTCGAACACACGATCTCAGGATTAGAAGTCAAAGTTCTAAAGTAAACATTGCTTCATAACCTCAAATTGAGTTTCATTTGCTCTTGTAGGATTTTTGATCACTGTATTTCTGTGCTTGATAGCCTGTGTTATGATTAGGGATTCCGCCAGGATTTTCAGTTTGGGGTGTGTGAAGTTAACATTTTGAGGGTGTAAGTCGATTTTGCATGGTCTCTATCGATTTTCGATCAGCTGTCGATTTTCGAGTTGTGTGACAGGGGGTTGTATGGCGGAATCACTGGTTATGATCTATAGCGTGTAAATATTCATAAAATGAAGACAATGTGAACAGGCAACTTTGTTCTAAATACGGAAAAGCAAAAGACGTTACAACACAAAACACGTGCGACAAAAATTCTATTGCCAAATTCAAAATCAGCACCCCCAATTTAGTAAATAATAGATAACTTTCTTTATCTCGCGGAAAAATATTTTAAACGTTGTCTTGTGTAATTACCGTCTTCAGCTCGACAGCTGGTCATATTAACTTACATGTTCACTTGATTTCGTTAATTACATGCCTTACGTAGCTTTTAGTGTTAAAATTGGCAGCGTAACGTATTTCTTTGAGCTCGTCCTGTTATTCAAGTCTTGGAATGCAATTTAAAATATATCTATGAAATTGAGATTTTTCATGTTTTATTCAAAATAAAAGTTTGAAAAAGTGAATGGTTATATGAAGAGACTTAAACCGAAGACGTCTGATTTTAGTCTGAAGCTCCTATCTCCACGCATTATTCCATTACGACACATGGTACACTGCATATAAAGGCACAATTACTGTATATTTTGCCAGTATTGAATGATCGTTCCAGTTCGAAACTTAAACGAGAATGTTTGTCTTCATAAACGTAATTTAAAGTTACATTGTGCTATTTCTCTCTTTATTAGAGTGTGTTTTTTAATTTTTTTCTACTTTGGTGGGTGTAATGCTTATTATTATTATTTACTGAAGTTCTTTTCTATTTTTGGAGTCCCTGCTTTTCGCCGATGAAGTAAGTTTCAGACATTCAAATTTTTGATTGGTTACAATAATCTCGTGATGTAAAGAGTTCCGATGCCTTATCCAGGATTGGAGAAGGATCTGAAACGTGTACATGGTTTCAAACTAGGGGCGTGTCTCTCCCTTCATAGGTCCCTCCAATCACTGCATTTGTGTATTTCCGAAGGAGCGAAAGGGGGAACAGGTATTTATTACTTGTCCTGAACTGATTAAAGGCAACATTTCGTGTATGGTGTGTTGCCTACCTTCACTACTTTGCATTCCAGGAACTTTCTTCGCACAGTGTACCTTACAATCTTGCACCGAAGAACAGAGCACATCATTTCAAGGCTGTATACTTAAATAGGTCGCACCACAAAGTAACGTACTTTATGAGGCAATATATATGTTTCCGTCAGTGGTGCTATGCAGCCAGTTCGCAACAGTTTGATAGACCTGATCTTCACTTTATCTGGTCAAGTGTGTGTTAGATCGGCCTATCCAGGAGTTCCGGGTGTCACAGTCTGACTCTAGAAAGCTAAATATTAAAAAGCAAGGGCTATTAACTAGTTCCTGTTGTTATTACAATGTCAGAATATGTGTATTCTACTATTCTTCAATAGCTCGACTGTCAACTCAGATTTAATTTCGTACAAATCAAGAATAATCTGCGTTCCTGGTATGACTCGTGTGAGTGACACCTAGAAAGCAATGTTTTTTGGATTTGTAGGAAATCAGATCTGAGTTGAAAGTCGAGCTATTGAAGAATAGTACAATCCAAATATTCTGACATTGAAATAAAAACAGGAACTATTTAATAGCCCTTGATTCTTTTAATATTTAGCTTTCTTGTGTCAGACTGCACCCGGAACTCCTGGATTGGCCCAGATAAAAGAAAGCATAATCACAGCCTGATTAATGGGGGTCTAGGGGGGTGGCTGTAGCCGAGGGTATACGGAGGTAACGCCGTCTTGAGTGTCTCCAAGATCACGGGTTCGAGTCCCGCCTGGGGCATAGATGTTTGAGTTTAAATTTTGGAATTCTTTCTCCAGGACCGCTGAAAATAGTTTTGGAAAAATCGAATCTCCTTGCCTTACTCCTTTTCCAATTATAAATTTTTCACTCTTTTGATGTAGTCTAATGGCAGATGTAGCAGTCGAGTAAATATTTTGTAGTAACTTAATGTATTCACTTTCGATGTTTTGATGTTCAAGCAGAGATATTCTTACCTCTGGTTCAAGTGATTTAAGTACGGCTGTCAAGGAAACCGAATCGAAAGCATTTTCAAAATCTATGAATCCTAGACAGTGGAAGTTCATATTCATTAGTCCTTTCCATAACTTCATTAAATACTTGTATGTGATCCGTTGTGCTAAATCCACGATGCTATCCGTCTTGTTCCCTTCCATTACAAAAATCTAAGTCTCGTTCAATACGATTCAAAATAATTTTGGTGAACATTTTGTATAGAGCTGACAGCAGACTAATTGGTTTGTAGTTCTCGACGCCTTCTTTGTCCCGCCCCCGTTTTGTACAAGAAAATCATAATAGCATTGTTCCAGTTTGAGGGCATTTCTCTCTTTCTTAGACACATTGAGAATAATTTGACACGTTGCTTCTTCATTGTTTCACCTCCACATTTAAACATCTCTGCTGTGAGTCGCATCTTCAGGTGATTTTTCTTTCTTCATCACTTGGAGAAGGTCCTACTTTATCCACTTCTTCCTTCAATACATCTGGGACATCGTTGGACAGCGCATACCCGATTTAATAACTTCGTTTTTGTTGAATCCGAATTTAATTTATAAGGCCTTTAGGTAACTTTGGTTCAGGCCGGATGGATGATGATGGGGCGATTGGTAGAGTGAAGAAAGTGGGAGGAATTGGGAGAACCCCGAGGAAACCACGCACACGGTGTTTGTCCAACAACAAAGCTCACATGGCACGAGCAGGGTTTGAAGTGATGATCCCAAGTGCCAGAGGTGACCACTGAACCATTGAACCACTGTGGCTCCTTTTGTTTTTGTTATTTTTTATAAAAGAAATTCCTTTCATATTAAAACCGAACTATGGGGGTATCTTCGCAGTTACAGTTTATCTATTCTGTGCACTTTCGAAATAATTTCAATTCCAATGAACCTATTTGTCGCAGTGCTCGAAGTGGGTTAGAAAAGATAAGGGAACGGTTGCAATAGTGGCTTACAAAAGGTAGGGATACGCTTGCATCTACTGGCGGGATTGCCTATTGAAAGTAAAGGCAATGAGCTGCCATTAATAAAAAGGTAAGAGTACGCAAAATCCAAAATGAAATAGGTCAGGGCACGCTATTCCCCTCTTCTCCCTCCCTTCCCACATGGAGCTGTGATTTGTTGTAAAAATGTTGCAAACGAGAGTTTCTTAATTACATTCTTTTCTTCAAAGTTCACAATGGTTCGTGGTGTCTTCAAACCTAGCAACGTTAATTAAACTCATTTCCCGACGTCATACAATGATGAAAGTTTGCACAGCGACGTAAGTCCGGTGACAATACAATATTCTATTGTTTCTTTCGTATATTTATATATTTTAAAAGCTTATTATTTTTAAATATTACCCTAAATACTAGCCTGCAACGCTGTGGTGGTTGCAGAACACTTTAGGATTTGGGTAAAAAAATTAATTAAAAATCTTTTTTAAGACATATTTTTCTTCAACATTTCGTACTAAAAAGTGAAAAGTTATTTTGTTTCTACATGACTAAAAAAGAAAAGTACGGGGCTCGCTCTCATATACAGTCACTCATATACATTCTTTAGTTAGCACGTCCCATGCTTTCCTTTTTAGTCATACATAAAAAAAGGTTTTACTTTTTAGTACGAATTGTTTAAGAAAGTACAGTATGTATTTAAAAAGTTTTTTAATTACTTTTTTAAATGTAGAATAAGAATCTGTTTTCAAAATCCTATGTCCATTTCAAAAATCAACTTCTGGTCTAGATAGGTGAGCACGGGAAGTCGCAAATATCACCATTCGATATAGCATACATGATTTAGTTATCTCAGGTTTTGTTATTTTTAGTTGCAATTTAGCCCCTTCATTTTAGAAAGGGTGTCCGGGTTACCTCACACACCATATAATTATATATATATATATATATATATATATATATATA
>JAGDQP010007950.1:10725-33182 GCA_022664845.1 Lepisma saccharinum | reverse complement strand
GGAACTATACAAATTTTGCAAGCAAGCACCTGAGACACATGCAATTGTATCATGACTTCATTCTTCTTTTACATAAAGTATTTAACATTTTCCAAATATTTACCATAAAGTGGAAAAAAAGTGATTACCGCTCTACTACGAAGATCGCGGTGTGTTAGCTGACAGTTGTTTCGAAGGGTGCTGAGTCCTTCCAGTTCACCGCCCTGGTCAAGTCTTCTCTCCTCCTTCACTTTTTTTCTACCATCCTCGAAGCTGAATAAAACCTAAAACTCCAGCTTTAGTTTTGTTCGTTCTCTTCCCTCAAAGAAGGTCATGTGGAGATCCTGATCATCTGGGTTACTTAACTAGCTTTGCCGTGCATGTTTCTCTCAATAGTTTAGAAATAGACGTATTTTTTATTATTTAAGACTTTTTCTTTTTTTCAAAAAATGGAAGCAATCGGGTCCACTTATTTGCCCACCTCCCGATACCACACTAAATTTGAGAAATAAATAGCCTATCGTTTTGCACCCAACTTTCGCGTTTTGCACCACAACAGTTACGAAGTTAGGAGCACATATATTTTGTAAGGGCCAAGTTAATGGTAGCCGCCCTCAGTCAAATTTTTCGAAATCAAATAGCTTATCGTTTTACACCCGTTTTGCACCCAAGTTTCGCGTTTTGCACCGCGGTAGTTAAAAAGTTATAAGTTTTTTAGTTGAGGAGGGCCAAGTTAATGGTAGCCCCGTACAGCAAAATTTCGAAAATAAGACACTGACATATAGTGCAACAGATTGCACTTGTCTTGCACCGTTTTGCACCCAAGTTTTGCGTTTTGCACCCCAACGGTTAAAAAGTTATAAGCTCTTTAATTAGTGGGGGCCCAAGTTAGTGGTATCACTCCCTCAGTAATTTTTTACGGAAAAAGATAGTGTACCGGTCTGTGCTCGTTTTGCACTCAAGTTTCGCGTTTTGCACCACAACGGTTAACAAGCTATAAGCTCTTCTATTTTGGTGGCCCCGGTTAGTGGTAGCACCCCCTGAATCATTTTTTTTCGGAAACAGATACTGTACTGGTCTGTGGCCATCACAATTGTTGAAAAGTTATAAGGTCATTTTGGTGGCCCAAGTTAGTGGTAGCGTCCCCTGAGTCAATTTCTTTCGAAAACAGATAGAGTACCGGTCTGCGGTCATTTTGCACCACAAATCTCTTAAATTTGTAGTGGTGGTGGTGGGGCAAGTTAACGGTAGCCCTCTGCAGCAAAATTTAAAAAAATCAGAGATTGATATATAGTGCAACAGATTGCATTTGTTTTGCACCTTTTTCCACCCAAGTTTCACATTTTCCACCACAACGGGGAAAAAGTTATAAACACATATATTTTCGGGGATTATAAATGACAGACCATCAATTAAATTTTTCAAAAGGAGAAATAGATAGTGTTGTGGAATTGCATTGCAGTAGCTTTTCACCACAACATTTAAATTGTTAGAAGAAGGTTATTTTTTCGCGGAGGGGGACAAACTAATTGGTGACCCGCGTCATTTTATTCTTCGGTGAAAACAAATAATTTTTGGATTACACCCATTTTAGCTTGACAGTAAAGTATTTTCATAGAGCAACTTCTAATTTAATTCAGTTAACACAACGTGGTCTTACGAGTGCGATTGATTGAAGTGGTTATTATTGAATACATCCAAGTAAGTAATTGGTGACGCAGCTTAGACCTATCGCGTACTAGCATTTTCCTTTTCGACTTTTTAATTGCGAACAAGAAATAAATTTACATACTTCTATATGACAGGACACGCAGTGGTAATTTTAAAATCACCATGATAAAATAATTGAAACATGGTCTATTCCGGGGGCGATGAAACTATTGTTTGCAAATGTCCTAGTATATTAATGTTACAGTCAATCTTTCTTGTGGTCGTATACAGCCAGTCAAAAAGTATAGTGTTTTGGTGCGTTATGCTATGATCAAGAGCGAATAGCAAGTTATAAAATCTTTCCAACCACGTTTATCCAGATATAATAGAACCTCTTTTTACCTTCTCTGAAAGTTGCAAAGACTCAATCCCCGTGGTCCAGGTGGTAACGGCGCGGACTTCCGATTGGTAAAGGGGAGGCACGCGGTTTCGAACTCCACGCCGACCATCCTGAGAGGTTTCCAGGGTTTCCTTGTTCTCATCAGGCGAATGCTGGGGACGTACCTGGACGATATCTTCCTCATCCTCTGTCTAGCTTATCCCGGCCAGAGATAAAGATACTAAAAGCAAGACATTATTTTTAAAATTCAAAGATGCAACGAGTTTATAAAATTGCTCATTTAAAATTTCTAGCTTGCAGTCGAATGAATCCTATGGCTTTTCTTTTCGTGTTTTCTACTTCATCTTAAAAGAGGAGCAGCCGACAGCGATAGTCGTGCTGTCTCAGGTTTAACGTCATCGTCTATAAGGTTTTGGACTCGAATCTCCGCTGGAGCCTGGATGGATGTTTGTTGACTTTAGAGACATCTAGTGGAATCAAGAAGGACCGAAGTCATTAGTTAATAAAATGGCCTGAACTAAAGCTCTTCACAAAACCAGAAATAACTTGCAGCCGTTTATTTGAAATCCATTTCGATGCTGAGCAACTTAAGTCTCCCAGTGCGGAAACCTAACAATTTTAGTGATTTCTTTATTGGGGTGATTTTTTTTCTCTTTCTCATTTTTTTTATTACCTTTACTCTTACTGCACAATGTGTCTGTCTAAATTTAAAATTTTGCTGTAGGGGTCCACCATTAACTTGACTGTCCCAAAAATATACGAGCTATTAACTTTAAACTCGCGGCGCTGAAAAACGCGAAACTTGGATGAAAAACAGTGCAAAATGAGTGCGGATCGATACATTGTGTTTTAAAAAAAATACTCAAGGGGCTCTACCATTAACCTCGTCCCCCAAAATAGAAGAGCTTATAACTTTTTAACCGTTGCGGTGCAAAACGCGAAACTTGGGTGCGAAACGGTGCAAAACGATACACTATCTGTTTCCGTTCAAAAATTACTGAGGGGGGGATATCATTAACTTGGCCCCCCACTAATTAAAGAACTTATAACTTTGTAACCATTGTGGTTCAAAACGCGAAAACTTGGGTGCAAAACGATAGGCTATTTATTGCTGAAATTTTATGTGGTGGTGGGGGACAAGTTAAAGAACCCGAAGCAATCGCCCTTATTTACAATGCATATAAGGTAAGAAATGGTATTATTTGACAGTATTTAACATCCATATCTCTAGCCAAAATCCTTTCATATTAAAAAACAAAATCTTCCAGAAACACTGTCGTGAAATGGAATTGGGAAGACAGCGGCCAAGACTTCTTACATACACTCCCGATATTGCCCTATTTACACTAGAATATTGTTCATAAACCTGTCGTGCAGTATCGCCGGTTTGGGAAAGAGTATGTTCAAGTATTATGTGAGCTTTCAATCCCATTCTTCCCTTGTAAGAAAAATGTAAGTAGATACCAGGCCCCGCCCTCACCCCTTGTTCTTACGTAAGACTTCTTAAATTTCTTGTCGTTTCCCGTGGCCCAGAAAACTGTTTAAATCTTGGAATCAAAACGAATATGTATCTGATTGAATCTTACGTAAGCATTCATTTGATATCCCCCTCCCATTGTAAGCAATAATTAATTGAAATTTGAACACCCTGATTAACCCTCAAGCACTAGTCAATTTTGGTCTATTTTCGTGCAATAATCTGGCAGTTACACTGTCTTGCTCACTAACACCCTACCGTTTGGTGCACCTTCATTATACAGTATTTATCTCCTTTACTCTAATGAACAGTTACTCAGTGGGAATAACAACTGTCCACAGCAATAATGCAGCTATAACTAATTATTCTGTTGCACTTGTTATTAATAAAACATGCCATGGTTGTAGATCATGCATGGCAATGGTTTACTTCTAGATGCATTTCTGCTTCGATGACTCGATCCGTAATATTTCCTCACCGAATGTACTTGTTTAGGCCTGTCTGCAGGACATTCTAACGAAGGGTAAGTTCAAAAATCGTACTAGGAGACAGGGATTTTCCTACACCCCCCAAACTCCCCAAACTTCGATGGACCCCGCCAAAGAAATTCGCTCCACACACCCCTAATTTGAAATTGCAATCATTAGTGTACTCAGAATTTTTTTTGTCAAGCTTCCTTGCTTCTTCGAAAACTACAGATTCGTAGCAACTATAGGTTTCAGAAAGGACCTGTTTTGTTCATTACTACTTTCATTTCATTGAAGATTTGACATCTGCCACATTGATCATCTGGGTTTTTCTTCGTTCAGTTTATCCCTGAAGGGTCAGTTAAAGATAAAAAAAACGTACGTCTTCCTGATTCCTGGAAATAAACAGAAAGTAATCACTGGAATATTGAACAAGATAACCTTTAACCCCTCCCCCTCGTTGCGGTTTCTCCCTTTTCAACGAGGGAGGAAATAGAAACTGTTCCGGTACACATTTTAACTCTGCTTATCAGAGACAGAATATGGGCCTACTTCCAAGTGTGATTGTTTACGACTGTTTGCCGTAGTTTTAATGATTATGAAGAGAGCAGAAAATACACTGGAAAAATAATTTTTCAAGAAGAAAGAAATGTTTATATATCTAACACACATTTCATATACTATGTAAAAATTACATGTATTTTTAAAAGAGAGGATATGAAATTTTGTGTTCTATTAGATTTCAAACTGTCAATTCAAGCACATTATTTGGATTTATCAAGTGGAAAATGGAAAAGATAGTCAAACATTGTAAAAAAACAAAACATTTTTATGGCCTTTAGGCATCTCTTGCTCACGCCGGGTAGGGTAGGGGATGTAATGTAGAAGGTGTCGGTCAGGGCTTTTCACCTGGTGAAACTGAGAAACCCAGGAAAACCTCAGTTAGGATGGTCGCCGTTGAGTTTGAACCCACGTTCTTCTGCATTGCAAATCCTAAGTTCCGTAATCGAGCGATTGGAACACGGGGATGAGTGATGTCAAAGACAAAATCAAACTTGGTAATATCGAAATACAGTTTGTCAATATGAAATCATTAGCTTGATATTCGAGAAGTCCGGTGTTTATATCTTGGACACGGGACTACCCTGCTAATTCAGGTTTTCCTTGGTTTACGAAGCAAATGCTCAGATGGTGTCTAAAATGAAACGCAGGGTTACATACTTTCCCCTGTTATTTGGAATTCAACGAAATTCAAGTGACCATTTACAAAGTAGTTGAACATCAAAAAGAATAATTATGTACCATCATAGGACGTTGATATTCAACAGTTTACAGTTCAATTTCTAAGGGTTGTTACAGTTTGGGTGGTAACGGGCTGAAGCCTCGGTTGCTCATGTAGCTCGTTACAATAAAAAATATAGATGAATGTATTACTGAAGAATGGGGAAGTTAGCTGTGAGGGATAGTCTATGGTTATGTAATGATTGCAAGGGTTTGGGAAGAAGATATGTGGTCCAAATTTTGTTGGAAGAAATTATCACATTTAAGATTAGCAGACAGAAAAGTAAATAAGTCTGTTACGGTCAAGATGCCCTACTAAAGACTTGAATCTCCCGAATCGCTCTATAAATGCTGGGTTACCAGACTTTATTATTACAGAGGAGAACAACTTCAACAACTGTGAATTCCTTGTTTCTTATTAGGATTTGAAATTGAAACAGTTCGAACAGAAGAAATTTTTGCTTTCAATTTGTAATTTTGTAGGGGTGTTTTAAATGAAGATTTAAATTTTAATTGCACCACTTTGTGACGTAAAAAAGTAACTAAAATGGCAATTGATTAACAACAGATTATCCATTTGCTTGCTATCTTGATAACAAACTGTTTATTAAAATTGTCATGTGGTTTATCATTGTAATTATTGAGAAAATCAACGTGAAGAAAAGGTTGCTAAATAACATATAGATACAAAATTCTAGAAAATTTGTAAAAAGTCAGGCCCAACTATTAAGAATTAATTGTGGCTTCTGTTGTTTCTCATACCTTCGGTTGGAGGTAAAATTTCTCACTAAATTTGGTCTCGATATAAATAATTTATGGAAATCTGAACCATAGAGATAGTCATAGAGATAAAACAGCTGAGGTCTTTTAGGTTACAATTAATGACAAAGATTTCTTGTAGCGGCTCAGTCAAAGGTTCATTTCTTACATCAGTCCACTGAGCACCAATTAACTCGTTTATGTTTGAGTTGAATCCACGAATAACGTAATTCCACTTGAAAAAGAAAGTTAAAAAAAAAGACTGCATTCACAGCTTTTATTTATTTTTCTCTGGTTTAGTGATCTAATTTAGTGATTTTTCTTTTAAAATTATGACCGTAGAGCAAAACAAGGGCTGAAATAAAATAGTGGTACCCGGGTGATATTGTAATCCTATGGATAACTTATGGAGTTTCGTCATTTATGGCTGAAGTAAACCTACATCTGAAGATTTCAAATAGTTAGTACTAGAGCTGAAACGGGTCACCGGTTCAATCAGGTGACGAGGGTTGACCGGGTCATCGTGTCCACGCCTGGGATCCTGAGGGCAAAGCAGAAATTTAATTCTTTCCTTATTATGCGCGGTTACGGGACTTGAGTTGTGAACACTGAGGAAGAAAGGTGTGTTCATTTTCGAGCTCTGCTTGGAAGCCAGGCAAAGTAGGAAAAAAACCTAAAAGTTAGTGAAGTGTGGTATATCGTTGTAAAGATAAAAGTAAGTACTTTAATATATTGCATTTACTTTTGTAGTACATTAATTACTGAAAAGTTATTTAGAAAAATCCATAGAAGTGACTGGCATGTTTTCAATGAAATTGGATTCTTAATACGTGAAAAATAAAGGTAAAAACAGAAACGTGAGCATTCCTCGGCTGTCGATCGAACAGGCAGGAAGAAGTTTGAACTTTGGATTTTATGTGTATGTGTGTGTGTGTGCGTGTGTCAGTACGCATTTTTTAAATATTTTTTTTTGTTGGGACTGATGCAACCCGCTGTACTCTAAGAACATTTTGGTTGCATAGCAACTGGGCGTTACAAATTGGAGAAACCCTAAGCATCCTGATTATTTTTCTTTTTTTTTAGATTTCCGTGAAAATACTAAAGTGTTTGTGTGGAGCGAGTAAGATATCGGCTAGGGTTATCCTTTGAGAAGGTGTTAGTGAAAATGGAACGTACATTATCAAAATATTGTAGAAGCTATTAAAAAAGGAGCGAAAAAGGTGGCAGAAATTAAAATCCTGGTTGCACGTTTCAGAGGGTGGCGCTGCATAAGAGTCAATGCGTGACTAGTAAAAAAACTTACAATTAGATGAAATATTAATGATATGTGATTCGTGCTCGCGAGAACATTTCGCTGCTGTCGTGAACTGTAATATTGTGCACGTGAACGATAACGAGGATGTCCGGAACCGGGAAGGACGTAGAGAGCCCGTACGGTAAGTACAATATTTCTGAGGAGACTTTGAGAAAACAAGAAGAGGAGCTAAGGAGGAAGCATCTGGAAATAGAGGAGAGGAAGAAGGAAGCAGAAAGAAGAGCTGAAGAAGAGGAAAGGAAAGAAGGAACCCCGATACCTAGGACACCGCTGAGAAGAACGAACTCTTTGGAAATGAATTTAACCCAGACTAAGGAGGAAAAGAGTGAGAAGAGAACAAAATCTTCACCACCCGAAGGAGATGGGGAAGAGAAGAAAAAGAGTAAGGAGGAGGAAAATTTAGATGAGCACGAGGATCTAGATGCGGAACTAGAGGCAAAGGAAGAAAAATACTTAGAGATATATAATAGATCACTAGAAGGAATCGAGAGAATAATGACGAAACTTAAGATCGGAAAAGAACCAATAAAAAAAGTTAAACTTGCATTGGTTGGCTATCTGTTGAGGATAACTACTCTAGAGGGAAGATTAGCGGAACAACAAAGAGCTAGCGAAGATCTAGGAATTAATAGGGAAAGAAAGAAGAATGCATAGAGAAGAAAAAAGAAAATGGGAAGAGGAAATGAAAGAAGCAAGAGCGACAACAACAAGCAAAGAGGAAAAAGAAATTGCCCAACAGGAAAAAATAAAATTGCTAGAAGCGGAGATTGACAGACTGCGAAAAATAATAGAAGATAATACAGAAGAGAAACTAAGAATGGCAAAGATACAGGGAAGAATAGAACGAATCGAGGAGGAGAATAAGTACATAAGAAAGCAAATTGATGACAAGGAACGCTCAGTGGTGGGAATTATAGCCGCAAATACGGAACTGCAAGTTAAACTGGACTACGAAAATAAGACCAATACCGAATTGAAGAGAAACATGGCTGAATTAAAAGCGAGAATATCGGTCCTTACGAAAAAAGAAAAGATGCAACAACGCAGGCAAGACAACAACACAGCAACCAACGTTTGCTGATATTTAAAAAACAACATTGTCTGAACGTGAACAGAAGATAGCAGAGGTTAGGGAGAGAGATAGACCTGCCATCTATGTGCGACCGAAACAAGGCGAAACAGTAGTCCAGCTAAAAAGCAGCTGGATTGGGATAATAAACCCTGAAAAAGATAAAATCAGAGCGACAATTTATACCGGAAAAAAAATGATGGTGGTGCAGGCGGAGACGAAGGAGGATGTTGGAAAAATTATCAACAAAAGTGGAGTGAAAGATAATTTTGAAATAGAAACCAAAAGGAAGAGAAATCCTCTACTAATCATTTACAACGTAGAAACAGAAATAACAAATGAGGATATAGTGCGTAAACTTATCAATACAAATATTGATGATGAAGAATTGGCTACGAAAGCACTGAAAGAAACGAAGTTTAGATTTAGAACTGGCCCGAAGGGACGACGAGTATGTCATGTAGTACTAGAGGTGCCCCCTGAAGTACGCGATATGTTGCTAAATCGACCGAGAATTTACATAAACTACACGGGTCACACCATTAAGGATTACCTCATTGTGGCTAAATGTTACAAATGTTGTGACCTCGGACACACCGCTAAATATTGTGTAGGACCGGAAGTATGCACACATTGTGGAGAAAAGGAGCACAAGAAAAAAAGAATGTAAAACAAAAGATCCTAAAGAGTGCATAACTTATAAGACATTACTTGAGAGGAATATTAGTAGAACCAATTATGGATAAAACCGAAACCGAAAATACAATATCTGAGATGACATGGATTCGAGAAAAGAAATGGGTGGATAAGGGGCAGGAGGAAAATAAAAAAAATAGATGGAAGAACGTTATGAAACGAAAAATATGGAGAACTCTTTAACACTCACAAAAGATTGTCTAGATCTGGAGCAAACAGAACAAATAATTTTGCACTTCATTAACCCAAGATTAGTTACATTTCCAAGGGGATTTGAACAATTGGTAGCGGACACACACGATAATTTTGAACTACAAGAAATGGAACAATTGAAAATAAGTAGAATTCACGGAAACGAAATAATAATATACTTTTCAAAAAATAAATTTGGTTGTAAATTTATTCATGTCAGATCATCAGAAGAAGACTTTCTGGAAGACTTGGAGGACTTGCTAGAACAATTACGAAGTTTAAAAATGGCAAAGAAAATCGAAATCAACATTCCAGCAATAGGAATGGGATTATGCAAACATAACCCTGACCAGGTGTTAAAAAGATTCTCGGAATACAATAAATTTGAAAATAACCGGATTATCTTTAAGATATTCATTGATAATAGAATTATGCATAACAAAATTATAGCGAGTGAAGAAGGAAATTTTAGCATATTAATAAAGAAAACGAACCAATTAACGCCTGCAAACGTCTTAGAACAAAATGAGCAAAAAGAAGAAGACCTAACACCAAAGGATAAAAAAGGAAAATTAATAATAAACTTAGCGGAAATTGATTCAGAAGAAGAAAGTGAGGTAGAAACAGATGAAGCGCAACCCGAAATAGAATCGGAGGAGGAAGTAAGAAAGAAGATGAAGTCACCTTCACAAAAGAGAAGAGACCGGCAAAGACCCATAGAATTTAGAAAGAGACAAAAATCTGAGGTGATAACTGTTAGGAATAGAGAAGAAATTGCAAAAGAAAACATGAAAGAGTGTGCTGATGTGGGCATACAAACGGATAAAAGAAAAAAATTAAGCAGCTGGTTCACAAAATTATTACCAGGAGAGAAATCACCAATAAATCAACAGACAAGTACAGCAAGAATGACAAAAGATGACCATGAGGCAGAAGATAGTTCAGAGAATGAACAAGAAGAAAATGTGAATGATCCAGATAAGATTTGGAATAAAAGTCAGATTACTGGTAGAAGTGGCGAGCGGAGCCAGGTGATGGAATCTAAAAGGAAATTGGTGAATCAAGAATGGAATTACGATATCGAGGAGACTAAGTACAAACTTGCTATACTAGAAGATCCAAAAACTCTTACAATTGCTTTACGGCATGTAATACGGAAATTACACGTGAATGGTGACAGGGTAACATTCCCTATTCCTGATGCAGTAGATAGGATAACGCTAAGAAGTCATAACTTAACAACGGATCCAGGGGCCCTGCCTAAATTAATTGACGAAGTTTTTGAAAAAAGAAATGAAATTTTAATCTTCATGAGGTTTACAGAGTTTGTGAGAGCTCATGGCAGGGTGGTGGTTGACTCTAAGGAGCCGTGGCCACACTGCTATGCTCATACGAGATTTCCGAATTAGAGATGTAGTCTGAAGTGTTCTGTGCTGCAAATTAATGCGCAGAGCTCTCAGATGGTCATGACTGAATTGCGGGAACTCTCAGAAGAATTACGAGTGGATCTTCTTTACATACAGGAACCATGCGGTAAATGGCAGGATAAGGAATTTTCCAACAACAGCCCAAGTAGTCATTCAAGGAAAACAACCAAAAGCTGCAATAATTAATTTAAACAGTAATATACAAATAGTAGAGATCTCTCAGTTCACGGACGAATGGACGGTGTGTGTGGAACTGTTGACAAAAGCATCAACATATGTGGTCGTTAGTATGTACTTCCAATTTCAACATGATATAGATCGATATTTAGACAAATTAGAATCTATAGTAAACTTGTACCCAAATCATAAGCTAATAATAACCGCAGACGCAAATGCCAAATCACCGCTTTGGCATAGCGATATGAGCAGAGACAGAGATAGAAGAAGGGGTGAGCAGTTAGAAGATTTTATATATTATTAACTCACAATCCGGTTGTGCATAACAAGGAAGGTGAACCCCCGACTTTTAAGAACAGAGCGTGAGCGGAATCAAACATTGATGTTACAATTACAAGTCAAAATTTAATAAACAATATTATTGATTGGAAAGTTTTAGATGGAGGTACATGTAGCGACGATAACGTAATCAGATTTAAGATACAACCAGAAGGAATAGCGCAGAGCACTGTTCAGGATGTGGGCTCTTGGAAATACAACCCAGAAAAGATAGATTGGAAGAAGTGCAAAGATTTGTTACAACTACCGAACGTTCTGGAGGGAATGGATGTAGATCAGATAGCAAGGAGAATCGAGGTATCAACAGTGGAGGCCATAAGAGGAGCGCTGCCGCCGCAAAGGGAAACCCGGAACATAATAACATCTCCCTTCTGGAATGGAGAATTGGATAGAATGAGGAGGATTGCCAGGGTGAGGAGGAAAAGTTAACAAGCGCGAGACCCGGAGCTAAGGACAAGAAAACTAGAAGGGTATAGAATCGCTAAAAAGGAATATAAAGAAAGACTAATACAAATGAAGAAGGAAACCTGGGAAAGGTATATTGAAAATAATCTTGCTATAGATGCGTGGGGGGCTCCATACAAACTCTGCATGGAAAAACAGTCCCCCACGACACTATCAACTCTGAAAAAAGAAGATGGAACTTATACGGAAACTTGGAAAGAGTCGGCTAGACTTCTTCTGGAAGAACTAGTTCCAAAGGACAATGATGAAAGCGGAACAGGAGAAAATAAGAAAATAAAAGAAGACATGCAAAGAATTTTGAAACAAGTATCCAAGATCAAAGACTACAATGTAGAAGAATTAGGCATTCAAAATCATGAAATAGAGACAGCAATTAGGACGCTTAAGAACAAGAAAGCTCCGGGGCCGGATTGCATAAAATCAGAAATATTTAAGAGCATGAAAAATATCTGGGTCCCTGACCTGGCAAGACTCCTCACGGAATGTTTAAGGCAGGGGAGGTTTCCGCAAAGATGGAAAGAGGCTAATCTAATTATCTTTTTAAAAAGCTCAGACAATCCAGGGTGAGTCCAAGATCCTATCGACCAATCTGCCTTCTCAACGTCATTGGGAAAATATTTGAAAAAGTAATAATAAACCGCCTACAACAACATCGTGAGGAATTGAAACATGATCAAATACAGTTTAGCTTCCGCAAAGGAAGATCGACACAGGATGCTGTTAACAAGCTATGTGATTGTTTTGGTAGGGCGGATGGAAAGTACGTAATAGCAATTTTTGTGGATATTAAAGGGGCGTTTGATAACCTGTGGTGGCCTACGCTATTTGTTGGATTAAGTAAACTAAATATTCCGGCATATATCATTCGGGTGCTCGAGGATTACTGCAGAAACAGGATAATTAATCTCTGTGCTCCGGGAATAAAATTGTAAAGAGTACCGAACAAAGGATGTCCGCAAGGGTCGCTATGTGGTCCTATCTTCTGGGACATATGTATCGACCCTTGTGTGAAAGAATTAGACCAACTGCGAGAGGTCTTGTCGGTGGTTGCCTACGCTGATGATATCGTAGCAACAGCGGAGGCGGACTCCAGAAGAGCTAGAAGTCAAAGCGAACAATATACTAGACATATTAAAAAAATGGTGCGAAAAAAATAAACTGACTGTGTCAGTAGAGAAGACAAATTATATGATTCTGAAGGATAAATTAGAAAAAAATTCAGTAATAAAGTACAATGTGAAAACAGTAAAGAGAGTAAAAACATTTAAATACCTAGGAGAAACTATAGATGAGAGGCTAAACTTCTCAGAACATATAGAGAATACCGCTAACAAAATACTCAAGATGGGAAACAAACTAATAACAATTGCAACAACAAAATTTGGCTTACCATTGAAATTAATTAAATTATATCATAATCAGATTTTATGTGCAATAGGAACTTATGGAGCGAGTGCGTGGGCGCACAGACTGACTGAAAACAAGAAACTGGCTGAGAAACTAAACCGAGCACAGAGAGCTATATTATTGAGGATGTCTGGGGCTTATAGGACAACCCCGGGGGTGGCCCTAAATGTAATCTTGGGTATAGCACCTGGAGGTACTCAAGAATACTGCTATATATTGGACCAAAAAAGAAAATTTAATAAGAGCAACGGAGATTTTGGAAGAAATGCCAAGAACAAAAGAAGAAATATATGAGATAATAACATCAAAATGGCAAAAGTATTGGCAAGAGAGTGATAAATCTAGAAGACTCTTTGGCATAATTGATAACATTTCTAATAGACTTACATGGGAAAACTGGAATCCAGGTCACTTTGTGGTTCAGCTACTAAGCGGACATGGCCCGTTCAACGCGAAACTTTTTGACTTTGGACTGGTAAATTCCCCTATGTGTGAGTGTGTCAGCCTCGAGTGCCCGGTCAACCAAGTGAATGAAGAAGGAGGGGTCATCCAGCAAGTAGCGGACACGCGGGAGGAACTAAGAGGACTAACAGTGAAAGAGATGCTTTGGGAAGAACAAACAAGATATCTACTAGACCAACTTTCTACTAGGATCTCTCATATATATATAAAACAAAATATAAACGAAGAAATCAATAAAAGAAGATCAACAGGTAAAGAACAACACTTAATTTTGGACTATTCAAGTACTGTAGATATTGTATATACGGGTATGTGTGTCGGGCGTGAGTCGAGAACGGGCGTGGTCGCGCGCGGGCGGTGTGTTCCCATGAGCGGAAAAACAAAAACATTAATAATGGTATCTAATGCGAACTTTGTGGATTCGATATCTATTCCACGGTCATGGATACTTAGAATTATGGGACCGCCGCCTGGCGAGACGCGTAGTGTGCGAATGGTTGCGTGTGCGTGTTAATATAAATTACGTGTGTTTAAAAAGTGAACAAGAGTTCCCCCAGAGTTTCTGCCGACTCGGTGGTCTGGAACGGATAACTCTGGATGGAGAATAAACTTGAGAACTTGAGAATTGAAACCAAGTAAATAATCGGGTGTGATGAAGAGATGTGTGGAAGTGTCTATATGTGACAGTGTGGTGAAGAAGAGGAAGAAGAGAGGAGACTTGGAATCGCCCCAATCCAAAGGATCCGGAGGATTCGTCCAGCGGCCCAGGACCTGGATCTTCAGAGTCGACTTCCCCACCTGAGTGAATGAGCGAGTGAATGTGTTAGAGTAGGGATAGAATTAGAATAGAATAGAATAAAATGGGACCAGAAATTAACTTTTATCTACGAATACTGTTAGGGATTTTGTTTCATCAAGATGCATATGATTTATTGTAATATTTTGATAGTTTAATTGTTTTTCGTTCTAATAAATATTAATATTGGTGTATAGGAAATAAAAATACAGATAAAATATATTGCAATTTTCAACTAAACATTGCTAAATAATTTTGTACATATAAAAATTATAGTATCAGTTTTAAGCTAGAAAAGGAGGAAGATAATAGGAGGAAAAGCAATAATAACATTTTATTATACAATCTAATAATAAGATTTAAAAAAGCGAATAACTAATAAACAAAAACGCGAGGATTTGTGGTGTGACTGGATGTGTGAAAGAATATCCAAAGGAAACTTAAAAAATAAATAAATAAAGTGAAGGGTAGGAAATAACAACAATAAAAATAGTTTAAAATATATAAATAAATAAATGGAAGACATGTGTTAAAAACTAAAGATAGAACTTAACAATACAAAAATTAAACTGTATTGTACACTCAAGTCTAATGAAATATATATGATATTAAAAAAAAGAAAAAAAAAAAGAATTAATGCCCCAACCGCGGAAACAAGGCCCAGGTTTATCCATCGGGAACTGGGCCAAAGAATCATCCCCATAACCCTCCCGTCTCTTAAATTACTTTTTTTATTTTTTTTTATTTTATTTGTTATTTTAACTGTGGAAAAGGTCCTACTGACTCCGCACCCCGACGCCGTGTCAGGAGCCTAGGTGGGGAGATAGAAAACGGGGATGGCCCACCCCAACTTCGTGGAGAATATCTTTAGTTCGTTGCGTCCCTCATACGCGCGAAGCGGAGTTGAGCAAAAGATACTGAGAGGTGGGGGTGGCAAGGAGGGTCCCAAATAAAAAAAAATATACGCGGTTATGTTTGAACAGTGTTTATTATGGGGTGCACGTGACCGGGGGTGTTACCGAATAGAGTACGAAAAATTTAGTGCCGAAAACTTCCTAACAATAATAAGACATGGTAACAGTCTCATATCCAGGAAAAGAACAAAAATATCGCCGGAGGAGTGAAAATCCCGCTCCGCTCGGAAATAATATTTTAAAATAATTTTATATTTGAAGTATTAACTAGTATAAAATGTTTGAAAACTCTCAAAGTGAAGTTCATGTATATAAACTCTTTTCTCAATGACTCATAAATAAACATGCTTATTGGCTCAATCTATAGGAACTACACCCGGTCATCGGATCTATTAGGTCAAAATTCAATCATCAGGACGCCAGATCACACATAAAGTCTGTCCGGGATGTCGAGACCGGGTCCCGAGTCATTCAGGTCAAGTTTCAGACCGGGTCACTAGGTCTATGAGTCACTAGCTATGTCCGGATCACCAAGAGTGACTCGGTTTCAGCTCACCTAAGTTAGTACTAGTAATGCAGACTTAGTATGTACGAGGAAATAAGTTAAAATGATTTCTACGACCTGAGGCAAAAATGCCTAAAGGCCATAAATGCAACACAATTTAGTTCAATGATACGAAGATTTCTATACTGCAAATTGCAATAGTCGTGGATTTAATTTTGTCTTCAATAATACTGTAGATATTATTTTTTTAGTGTAAAAATTCATGCATTGTTAAAAAGATATATGTATTTCTGATTTGTGTACCTATGACCAAATTCCTATGACGTTCTCTTCTCTCTTTCATTTTTCAATATTTTTGCAGGTTTTTAGCTACGCAGAACCTTTTCTTCAGAAGCTAAGAATAGAAAACCTTTTTCCTCTTTTATTTTTAAACTTTCACTCACTTCCAAACTGTAATTACAGTACAAAATTAGACAACATAATAATCAACTTCAAGATATATAATTTTTTAAAGGAATATTGCGCTTTCCACAGTCATAAATCCAAGGTGTTAGATTGTCTGCAGCTCCAGTTCAGGTCTCCAAAGTCCTTCCCTAAATACTAGATATACAATGCACTGGCTTGTGAGCATGAATGGCGCGTAAAAAATTGTGACATCTGGACAGAAAGCCAGGCGAGCTCATTCACCCACCCTCTTATTACGTCTTGAGGCAAAATTGGCAGCGTGATGAAAAAGAAAACCAAACCAAAATAAAAGATAGATTTTTTTTTGCAATAAGTAATGTTGCCATATTTATGGTGTATATTAGAAACACGGAAATTACTTTATGCATAAGAAAATTGAAGTCATGATATATTTTATATGGGTCTCGGGTGCTTGCTTGCAAAATTAGAAGCCATTAACTTGAGTACTTTCTGATTAATTTGAATAAAAAGTTTACATGCTTTTAGATAGGGGAAACAATTTTCTGTCCCAGGGGTGAGAATCCGGCCTTGATCTCGAATTGAACTAAACAGTAGAAAAAATAGTTTGGTAAATATTTGATCGTGATTTAAAGTCTGTGTGACACTTTGAAATGTGACAAAGCTTAATCTCAATTTACTGTGCAGGATTTTAATCTATTAGGTTACAGAACATCTTTAAAATAAAGACCCACTTGCCGCTTTCTTTGCCGATCTGAACTTCTTTTAAAAATTGAAATCCTGCGTACCACCAATTAAAAAACACAAATCATTAAACTCGAACCATTCCTTCGAGAGCCAGGGAATATCGTATGAAAAAGACAAATCGTAATATTGCCCCTAGTTATGAATGTACCCAGAATGTGGAGCTAGTACCTTAAATTACATCCAAAGCCACTAAGCATCTGTATCTGAATCCCGATCTCTATATCTGGAGAATCCATTACCAAACCAAATGTAAAATTTCTTAGATAACACACCCTAAAAGGCTGGAACTAGAAAAACGAAATTTGGTATGACGGTAATTTTCATAGTAGGTTTCGAAAAAACAACAACATATCTCCAAAGACGCCATCTTGGATCCAAAATGGCGGACCTCAACAATCCGTTTTCCACATTGAGCTAGGACGTTAATAACAATTCACTCAACCCTAAAAAGTGGTGAAATGGAGGATGGATGAGCGAAGTTCCTTGGTGAATGGTGACAGCATGTGTAAGAGGAACATTGGAAGTTGGCATGAGGTGGCAAGGTTCATGATGTTCGAGCCTTAGTACGTTTGCACACTGTGGTCTCACCGACATTGCCGGTGATGGGCTCGGTTTCAATGTAATCAAATGCTAGCTAGTTTTTAGACCTACCGTAATTGCCGTTGTTCGCAGTGACTTTGCCAGTTAGAGAAGCCGGTGTAGCAGGAAAATCTTACCCTACCATGTTTCTAACCCCACATGTCAAATTTCACTAGGAAAATATTACCCCATGTAAAAGCATAAAAAAAAATGAACTTGTCGGTTTTAATAATTTACAAAGGAACAAGATGTGATTTCTCAATATATAGTTACTATTAGCAATTAACACTATTCAAGGATTTGGGTGACGACAGGGGGGGGGGGGGGTTTCAAATTTCGTAGGAAAATTATATTTTTTTCATTTCTACGCGTATGTATGGTATATGGTATGTACGAACAAAATGTAAATAAACGTGTACAGTACGTTCTGTATAATTTTAACCATTGTTAAGCTTTTTTAATTGTATGCAAACATAGTAAAGTGTACTGTAATGTAATTTACATTACAGTTGTAAGCCCGTGGGGCCGCGCTGGCTCAATAGGTAGAGCGCTCACCTCTAGTGCTAGGGTCGTCGGATTGATCCCTGCTCATATCATCTGGGCTTTGTGGTGGACAAACACCGTGTGCTTGGTTTTTTTCAGGGTTTTCCCGTTTCTTCCAACTTTCTTCACTTCACCAATTTATTCTATCATCATTCATCCGGCCTGAGACAAAGATGCTTAAAGACCTTAAAATTAAATTCAGAATTCAAAGTAGTAAGCCTGGGTTTGAAAAATACTTTAGTTTACTTTAAAATAAAGTTTTTCTTTTAACGTCTAGCCCAGTACTAAACTGCAGTGTGTAAAATCACTGTTTCCGTTTTAACCGAACCACCCTTGGTCCCATAAAATTAGGTTAAACAGGAATCTAGTATACATATTTAATTACGGATAAAAATTATACTAATTCTCCTTAAAATTCTGAACTTTAAGGGCGGGGTCTTATCCCAACACTGAATATGTACTTAACTCTATTAGTTTAATAATAATAATAATAATTATTGATTAGTATTACCAGGTATATGCATAAGTTTTTGCCGGTTTTTGTGGTAAAGAAAACACGTAATTTTCAAGGGAAATTAATTTTGTTGTATTCAAAATATTGGCCATCGGCTTCTACACATTTCGCCCATCTTGCAGGTAATTGATACATACCATGACAGAAAAACTGCTTGTCTTTTGCGGCAAACCATTCGTCGAGCCATTTCTTCGAAATTGCTGAAGTGCTGCTCTGCGAGCGCGTGCCCCATTGATGCGAAGAGGTGATAGTCAGATGGCGCCAGGTCTAGGGAGTACGGCGGGTGCGGAAGGATTTCCCATCCAAGCGATTTCAAGGTGTCTTTCACTGGTTTTGCTGTGTGAGACGGCATTGTCGTGTAACACAATCACTTTGCCATGTCTTCGGGCCCATTCCGGTCGTCTTTCGATCAATGCGTGATTTAAATTAATCATTTGTTGGCGATAGCGTTGTGCATTAACGGTTTCGCCGGGCTTCAAGAGTTCATAATACACAATACGCCTCTGGTCCCACCAGACACAAAGCATGGTCTTCTTGCCGAAGCGATTTGGCCTTGGTGTTGAAGGACCGGCTTCGCCAAGTGAAAGCCACGATTTTTTCCGCTTCGGGTTTTCAAAATAAATCCGTTTTCGTCACCCGTCACAATTCGATACAAAAGGATTTTCTTTCGTGGCGTTGAAGCAGCATTTCACAAGTGACTTTGCGATTTTCCATTTGACGTTCATTCAAATCGTGTAGAACCCATTTACCCAGTTTATTGATCTTCCCCATTGCACGTAAACGTGATGATTATTTCTTGTGACACATTTAATGCTTTTGCTAATTACTGTTGAGTTTGAGTTGGGTCATCCTCCAATAACACCTGCAATTGCTCGTTATCGCACTTTTGTGGTCTACCAGAGCGCGCACTGTCTTTCACATTGAAATAACCACTTTAAAATTGTCGAAACCATGTCTCACATGTTCTAATCGATGGAGCGTGTTCACCATATGTTTGTACCAGCACACGATGACTTTCAACAGCCTTTTTCTTTTGATTAAATAAGAAAAGCAATGCGTGCCGCAAATGTTCTTTTTCAGGCACAAACTTCGACATGATCACTGAACGATGAAACAAAGACGCTAGTGTTTGGCGGACTCTACTTATGTGTGTTTGTAGTTTAATGTCAGACGAACAAAATGACGTATGTGCCAAATGAATACGCTGCGTACTTTTCGCTGGCGCCATCTCTTAGGTAAACCGGAAACTACTTATGCATACACCCGGTAATTAGTAATAATACTAAAAATTAGTATTAGTATTATTAGTATACTCAATATATTACTCAGGGATTAAAGTGCTTACAAATAGCAGCTTCACCTATTTTTGTTTATTAACGTAGACCGTAATTTTAACCAGCAAAATAAACGTTGATTCTGGAACAGCCTGCAATCACTGCCCTTGAACCTTCTGGTTGTTTTTACTATACTGTCCCTTCTTTTTAAATCGTGGGAAGCACAAGTTTATGACTTTAATCTCCAATAGAATTTCCAATTTTGTTGTTTTTCCCAAGTCCTGAAGGTTAGCTGTTCGCAGAAGACAACCGTGAGAACTTGAAATTCCGTAATCCGTAGCTTGTGTGGGGAGAAGGGAGGGAGTATTATTATCTCATTTTTAGAAAAGGAGTAGAGTTGAAATACGCTTTCGAAGAGAATTTTCACATGTAAGGATGCGGGAATATGTCGGCCAGGGCCTAAGTTGAAGGTACCATCCCGGCATTTACCTGGTGTGACTGAGGAAAAAACCTGGAAAAACTCAGACAAGATGATCGGCCACTGGGATTGACCCCCCGAATGTCCCGCCAACGCTCTAGCACTTAGCTAGGGCGGCTCGGTTTTTAAATACTAACGTAAATTAATTATTTATGATTACAGTACTATGCGAAGTTTACATGAGCTACAGTTGATCGCGGATACGAACGAGGGCACGCGTGTATTTTATTTATTATTATTTATTTTGGTAGTCCACGCCGCGAAATGAATGATGTAAGCCCTGATTATTTAGAAGTCAGTACTTGTTTTAATAATAATAATAATTTCTTCACGTTCAAGCAATATTGTGAGTGAGTGTGTTTTTTATACCATCTGAGCTCGAACAATCAAGCAAGTATTGCTGAAAATTTCTCGTTACAAAAACAATCCCAATAATGTTAATTGCTAATAGTAACTATATATCGAAAAATCACATCTTGTTCCTTTGTAAATTATTAAAGCCGACAAGGTTTCTTTTCCTACGCTTTTAGGTGGAGTAATATTTTCCTAGTGAAATTTTACGTGTGGGGTAAGAAACATGATAGGGTGAGGTTCCCCTGGTACACCTGGCGCTAGCGCCGACACCGGGTTCGTCGTCGGAAATGCTGTCTTATAGCTGGATGCAGACACTACCGGCAATGCCGGGCACCTAATACATTTCTAGTCTTTTAGTGACAATGCGCTGTGTACTTTGTTTCATTTCCTCTGTTTGGAATTCTGCTGTTTCATTTCTTCCACTCAGAATAATGTTCTTTATATAGTCCCTGTTTTTAAAATAATTATTCTGATTTAGTCCATTTTTTGTTTTCATGTATGGAAATGATTTTAGAAACATGATTGAATTGAATTGAAAATCGCTTTATTAGAGCGGGTGATGATGTAGTTATGATGCAGATTACTTCGCCCAATCCCAATGATAGAATATAATATTTGTTGACAAGTTAAAATATAATTATTATTATTATTTTGAAACGAACCCAGCACAACCAGACGCCCTTTAAAAATTGCCGGGGGAGAAGTATTGGCTCTTTCGATTGTGATCGAGACTTAATCAACGGAAGGGATGTGACTCCATGCTTCACTTGTCCCTGTTTTTTTCTGTTTTAGGAATTTGTAGATGGCAATTGAAAATAAAAGAAAAAAGCTATGTGTTCAAATCCCTTGTGCTGGGATCGACTACCCTATAATTTCTGTATTATAACTGCAGTCAGTGAGTGAGAAGGTTCTATATTTGTGCATCTAATTTTGTACTGAGTCTTGAAGATTGTAGAAGGCATTCTTGTGCTTCTAATTTTATATTGAGTTTTAAAGATGTGTTAACCCTGATTGAACTTGTTGAATCTAGAATCTATGGGATAAAAAGACAAAATGGACAAAAAACTACCTCTCGGCGCCAGCATTACCGGTGAATGTGTAAAGCAACGTTTGTACGCCCCGGTACAAATCTCTGGGGGTACACATATCCTACGACACCGGCAAGGGCATTGCCGACGTATTGTGCACGCGTTGCTTTGCACATTCACCGGCAATGCCGGCGCCGGGAGGTAGTTTAAAGTTAGGATATGTCCAGCTATAAATAGAATATATAAACAAAATAATAATAATATTAATAATAATTCTATTTTAACTTGTCAACAAATATTATATTTTATCATTGGGATTGGGCGAAGTAGTCTGCATCATGTTTCTAAAATCCTTTGTACACATGAAAACAAAATAGGACTAAATCAGGATAATTATTTCTAAAACAAGGACTGTATAATAAACATCATTCTGAATGGAAAAAATGAAACAACAAAACTCCAAATACAAGAAACCAAACAAAAAATAAGCAGCGCCTTATCACTAAAAGACTGTAGACATTTATTAGGTAGCCGGCATTGCCGGCCCAATCTGCATCCACGCATAATCAGTTTTCTTGTAATCAGTTTTTAATCCATCCAATGTCCAACCCACATAAAACTTTGTACACTTGTGTGTGCCCGACTAAGATTCAGTACTCGTTAATTTTGTAAGACTTATAAAATTCTTCCATAATGCTCTTTAACTAACGCATGGCAAATCAGTACGGGAACCCGAAATT
>JAGDQP010007950.1:0-10625 GCA_022664845.1 Lepisma saccharinum | reverse complement strand
TATAAAGAGCCATATTCAATGCACTACAGAATGAGGCCTCTCTCCAGAGGGAGAAGATTGGTCTTCTACTCCCACGCTGACTAGGTTGGGAGAGAAGAGCCTAAGCTCTCACTGTGATCGCCACTATCTTTTATTCTAGCAGTTCCCCAATTGCATCACAATGCTATGTGAGCACCGTTCCAGACCCTCAGACCTTGGAAATAATCCTTGGCATCTCCGGGAATCGAACTCGGGACCCCTCAAAACCGTAGCTAGCAACGCTAACCACTATATACATGCCCGCGTGGTCATGGGTTTAATGCCCACTGAGGTGCACTGAAAACAGTGACACGGAGTACACTTGACCAAAAGCTGTTTATCCCGTCGTTAGAAGCTCATCAGCTCGTTTAGGACGTTAAAATCAATTTGGGGCATGGGTGACTCAGTTGGTTAAGCGTTCACCTCTGGTGATAGGGGTAGCCGGATCGATCCCTACTCATGTCATGTGGGTTTTGGGGTTTACAAACACCGTGTGCGTGGGTTTTCAAGGTGCTCCCGTTTCCTCCCAATTCCTTCACTCTACCAATTCATCCAATCATCATCCATACGGCCTGAGCCATTGTTGCCTAAAGGCCTTAAAATGAATTCAAATTAATATTAATTCAATCAATATATTGCGTTTTCTCTTTGAAACTGAAACTAGAATATAAAACGGAAACATTTTAAATACATGAGCCGGAAAGTAGTTTTGAACAACTCACAAGAACCATCTTTAATAGTTATATTTTTCTCCCATTCCCCTTCTATTTACTTTTTACAGAATCTCTTTCAAATTTGCGAGCACTACTGCAGGAAGATAAAAAAAACATGTAACGCGTAAAAAAGAAAAATGAACACTAAAGATAGGAATCACAAATCAATATCTGCGAAGCGTATTATATCACAGATAACTATATATAATAGATAGCTGCGAAGCATATATAATCACAGTATAGTTGTATACTCGTAGATGCATGTGGTGTTAAATAAATAAGACATTGACTTCTCTGTATTGTATGTCTGTTCCATTTCTTTAGATTCGGAACTTTGTTCCCTCTCATACAGTAACACAACGCAAAGAGTAGGAAAGACCTCTTTATTATCAATACCGTTTCCCAGACGAAGGTCATGTGCCATGCGAGTCGACCAGCCAATAAGCAGACAGGAGGGAAGCGGCGGTAATTTTGACATGGTTTGTCCTCTTGTCACCAGACAGCGTGGAGGTAAAAAATAGAAAAGAGCACTCCGCACCATATGCTCGTGAGAGACTAAATTTCCTGAAAGACCGAAAATAGAGTGCAGGATTTTAAGGCTTAGGGTAAACGTCTGGAATAGTTTGTCTGTGGTTCAACCTACTTTAAATAAGTTTTCTTGTTAAACATTAAGTAAATGTGGTTGCTAGGAGTTATCTTTTCATTAATAAAGCGCGAAATATAGACAACTTTGATTTACCACCCTTGATTTCCCATTTAATATGTAATTGTGCAAGTATATTTCCTTGAAATAATGTCTAAATTCCATTCTGAACAGTTCCTTCCCAATAAAATCTAAGCAGTGAGTCCCTCAGTATCATAATTCTCGCGAAAATACAAGATCTTTATTTAATATTTGTGCTGAGATACCGATTTCAATGTACGATATTAACAAAATTGCATTACACGTGTTGAAATTCAAGCAATCCCCCACCTTGATACTGCCATTTTCATGTCCAAGTACTTCTTTTGTATTAACTAATCTGCAATATGACGTTATTCTTGTATTTCCGGGATTCAGTAGCACCTCAAAGACTAGTTTTCTGGATAAATCATATTCTAATTTGTCCTCCGTACTGCTTATCGGTCAATAAGAGGTGTTAATTCACCGAGTTTCGCATGAATTAGGCCCTTTTTTGTGTTTTATTAAAGTTCTTTCTACTTCAAACGTCACTTTTCTCGTTATACATTGACTCTATGTAGCTGCAACTAGTGCCATCCTGATAACAAACACTAAAAATAGCCACCATTTTCATCTGAGAAGCTTCCTTTACAGACAGCATATTTTTTTTTTAATTTTTACACTACAGACTCTGTTTTTCGTGTTGGAATGATCCTTTCCAAGGCTAAATCGTTATAAAATACAGCACAAAGATTAATTTCTACTTGAATTGCCTGCTAAAATGTCTCCTTCGTTATAAATACAGTCTCTGAAGTGACAATTTGATGTTTAATTCATTCTTTTCTTATTTCAAAGAGGTTCTTTCTTTTAAAACCAGAAGATGATTACTTCTTATATACATGTCAAACACCAACTAGCCTTCAGAACAGTCGCTAATAGGGTAAATTATACTTAAACATGCAGGTCGGAAGACCACTTACACAATTTCGTATGCTTTATTTAGCCAACCGAAGCCCCAAGCACCCCATGAAAGAAAATTCACTTAAAAACAGCGTCTGAAACCCAGTTAAAATAGCTTTGTACACATAAAGTACTTTTCTTTGTACACTTTTGGTGCGCTAACTAGCCCGCAAGTAGTGATATTACAGTAATTTCGGCTTTAAAAGTCTTAAGAGACATGTTGACTGTTCAATTATCTTTTGCTTACACCTCAGAAGCAAAAGATTAGGATAGATTCTACTTGTTGCGATTCGGTTCGCATTGTTCTACATGTAAATTATACTTATTTCAAAGTCTCAAGAATTAAAATCATGGTCAATTATGTAAGTTTCGTCTTCTCTCGAGATAAATATGGTACAAAATTGTTTCTCGTATGTGTAGATAAATATGGTTACATATATATTTACTCTAAGTAAGAAAAAAATGTTCATATCTCGTATGAATCTTCAGCGTTTTCTCGTTTAAATATTTAACAAAACTTGCATGGAAATCAAAGAACATTGTCACTCTCTGTTTATAAAATCTCTCTCTTTGAAGAACACATGGTATTCAGTTCCTCAAATCTTAACAACACTGCGAAAAATTAAAGATGTAGTTGGCGTGTGCGAAAACATACGTCTCGATCAATTACATAGAAATAATTTTTTGTCCATTTATAGACAATTTTCCCCAAACTCCGAAATGGAACATGTCGCGGGCAGATATTTCTTGCTTTCTCACGATGTTCTGAGAAGTGGGGTGAGGTTTAATAGCAGGAATAGGGGTAAAGAGGCACCCCGGTGACCCCTGGACCCCAAGGAGCCTGTGGAAACGTCAATATGTCATGATTAATTGCCTAAAATCTCAAATTTTGGGGCTAGGTAACTCTGAGGAAGTTACAACCCTCTTCTACACGTTTCATTAATTAGAAGGAATAAATAATTAGAGGGAGGAAGGTAAAAACATTTCTCTCTTTTTAAAAAAAACTTGAAAAGGAGAGAAGGAAAGATTGAAGAAAGCTTTGTCTGTCATATGTTATCTTCATTTTAGCTTGTGTTCAAACGATTTATCCAGAGAAGCATCATCCAAGCACTGGCTGGCGTTTTATGACTTGAAAGTTGTACTTCAGGAGGCAACCGGGGGTCGAGTCTCACTCTCTGTCACACGGACCAATTATTTCGACATATCTAGTGTATATTTTGTTCCAATTGTTATCGAATTCATCCTACAACGAGATAACACTACAATATAAATTCCAATGAGTGATCACTATTGGGTGTTCACAAAATAATAGACACCTATATAAATTATAAAATAAAAATTAAATCAGAGGTAATTGCTGTATTAAACCAAAAAAAAAAAAACAATGAAAATATAAGGTGTTGAAGGCAATGTTTACATCAAGTGACGGAAAAAAGGTGTTCGCAGGATGATCAATGAGTATTAACCATATTGATACTATTGACCATTGCGTAGACTATACACTGTATGGACAAAAAAGTGGTAATTGATTATTTATCTATTATTATCGTCGAATATTGTAAGAAACATACTTATTACTATAATTTAAGGTAAAAAAGTTAATTTCTGGAACATTTGATGCAATGTAGGTGGTGAGCGCGTACAGAAAGCGCCTTTTAAGAAAATTGGATTAACGCAGTCAACTCAAGTAAAAATGCAACGCAAGCGCACATGAAAACACCCCCTAAACTTTTCGGTCGAATTTTCCTCTTGTAATACTAACGTAGGAGGATATGCACTACAAGGTACTTGAACCTGGGAACCTTTACTCAATGAACTGTGAAGTCAGAACATTAGAGAAACATTTGTTGGTAAATTTCTTTAAAGATTTTTTTAATTTCGTTTCTTATTCTCTGTAGATGTTTGTTCTATTACTTTCCGTTTTCCTCTCTAGCTACTCATGTATATACTATATTTGTCTCATATTTGCTAGACGGAGAATAATAAGAAAAGAACGGAGAAAGACATGTTAAATAGCTTCCGTCTCTCACTGCCAGAAGGTGAGTGAAATTTACCACACTACTATATAGTAGTAATATTTGGTAATCTACTTCAACATGGAGTTAAATGGGGAATCACTGTTATCATATGGGCAAAGGATTTGAGGGGCGAGGGGAGTAGAGTGCACAGTCCTCAGTCCATCTACTTTCCCTTACCACTCATGTGTGGAAACAGGAAATGAAGCTCCCCCTTTACTATTGTGCATGTCGAATTGGATGTTAGTTTGTTGCATGACTATATAATTAACTGTTTATGGGTTGGAACCATCTGTCTTGCTAGAAGATCTTAGGGAGGGTTTGAATCGAAAAGAATAGTTTATTTCATTGTAATATCTGTTTGTGTGTTGATAGTACACTCTTGGTGCGAGAGGCTGCCCGTTGGCTTTCAAAGGGACTTGATTAATATAAGAGATTGAAGTAGATCTCTTTGATTATTCGAGAGATCATTTACTCTTGCCGAGAGATTGCCCATTGGAGCGGAAATCTCTTGTCCTTGGGGAAAGACAACGTGGAAACACACCTCACTCCTGGGAAATGTCTGAGTGTCTTCTCGTCAGCAGAGGAAGCTGTCAAGCCGTGCTTCTGGACATCTTGGAGTGGAATTCCTGTCATCACCCTTTCGTAGTAGTTTTGAGGCTACGCCTGTTCGAAAAGGCCCTGCAACTGCTACTGGCGCTCGAAGCAGAAATTAAGGAACCGTCATAAGCTTAACAATTCGTTCTCGTATTGGGGAGTGGTTGCAGAAATGTGGAATTGTAATTTATTGTGACATGAAAGCGAATATACAAAAAAACGGCATGTGTACAGTACTAAAGAAATACAAAATGTGCAATCAGCCGCCACTTAGGCCTACATAATCACAATTCACTTGAGAATTATGGACAATTGAGGGTTCCGAAAACTTTTCCCTGAGGCGCCGGGGCTATAAATCGAAAACCGGGACAATACCATATTTTCGGTACTTTTGGTCACTACAAATTGAAGTGCTATTATCCGCCTAATAACTTGTCTTTTAGGATTAGTGGTCTTCAACAGTTCCGATTCACTGCTCCAATAAGCGGTAATTTGAATCAGCGATATCACGGTTTCAAATCACCTGCACTTGGAGCAACGAGCCCAGTACACGTTAAACTATACTTGTTCCTGCGTTCATTTTATAAATTATAAATGCGTAGGCTCTTTGGATGCTCCCCGAACGAGGAAATACCATGTTCACTGCCTTATTTACGAACTGATTTCAAAAGACTATCGACATTAAGCTCAACTAAATATAACTGAAAATAGCTAATATAAGTTAAGCCAACCCAATCCAAACTATCCTAATGTCGATTATTTTGAACGATGCGGGGGTGTTTCTAAAGTGCAGCCACAAAGAGAATTCTGACATGTGAATTCTAACTGATATGCTATTTCTAAAATTTCATAACGAGAAAACTGCTTTCACAATGCATTTCCTGGAGAAATAAAATGTCATCGTAGAATGCAAAACATTCCATTAGAACGATTCCATTTAAGCGTATTTTCATCTTTCGTGTAAAGGTTTGCACATTAATACTTTTTAAAACAAATTTAGCTTTCCTATTACAAATTCAAATTTCTTCAGCGACTCCTTACTTTCTGTTAATAACGCTACATAAGAAAATATTTAATATATATGAGAAAAAGCTTAAAATTTCAAATTCTATGCACTCAGCTGTATTTGATGGAACCGGGTAGAAAAATATACAAGTCAATAGATTTATGATTTTAGTAAAAGAAATCAGTAATAGTATTATCAAAATACTTTTGTAATTCTTAGCTAATTACAAATATAAAATTATAAATATAAACATTATTTATACGAAATATGACTTGCATATGTATTTATTTTGGTCAGAATTTTGAGTATATTGTATGTTCCAGGATTTCAATGCTAGGAATATAACGCTTCTTTACAATTATTAAATTATTTTTGCTCCAAAAAGCTTTTAATTAGTTTAGCGCTAAAATTTATTTTCATTTGGCCTTTAACACAAAGAATAGCAATATTCTCCTCTCTCTATACTTTTAATTACTTGGGAATATGTGAGGAATATTCTGACACATATGGCAAACAGGAAATCTCCCTAGAATATTCCAGGCAGATTACCAATGTTCCAGGAATATGTCTGGAACATCAGGAGTTACAGTGCACCATTCCTGGAATATGTGCTATGTGGATAGTTGACATGTCGTTGGAAAATTCTTAGCAAGACGATTTCAAACGGGCTGATCGGGTAGCCTTTCGGTCTAGGACGTTAGGCCAAAGACTCGAAGGTCGAAGGTTCGGGCTCAGAAGGGGAATGGGTGTCTTTTAACTAGAACATGACGGATAATCGTGACGGACTGAAGTCAACAGTTACTAGACTGGCCCATATAATATAAAGTTTACCAAAGTTTTACGAGTTCAAATGGATAAAATTCATCCAGATCGCAAGGGTGATGCCACAGATAGGACGGTAAGTTTCAATCGAGGAACTACTTACGGATACAAAATGGCTGAGGTGTTGTTGGAAAAGTCCCGCCACAGTTTGTCCAATAGGACATTGATCATCCATAAAGGATATCTACTGCTGAAGCCGGGGTAGCTTACAATCACAGTCGCCCCGAATGAGCTTCGCCTCATTTTTTTTACATTTTTCTTTGTGTTATTTTTTCTCCTGTGAAGAAGATATACATTTGTTCTTTACCTGTTCCTCTGATGATCTGGTGATGGATTAGCAATTGCAATCCAAACGCTTCCTGAATTTAATGATTTATTCAGGACTTTTAGTCATCTGTTACTCAGGTTAACGGAAAGGAAGTGGGAAGCAGTCTCCCAGGCCCTCACCATACTAGCATAAATAAGGAAAACCTCTAAAAGTACCTTCTCAGGGTAGCTGGATTCCGGAATCAAACTCGGAAACTCCCAAAACTAACGCTTTATGAAATAGCTACGGTCGCTTTGCACAGGTAGTTAACAATATTCATCTTGCAGACCCATAATTAACACAAATCTAAATCATTACTCGGAATTGAAAATTCCTGATTTAGCAATGTTGACCATTCCCATTATTTACCTGAAATATGTTTAATTCAGGGACAATCACATTCACTATGTTTGACAGACTTACGGAAAACAAGCAGTACCAAGAAATAAATGACGAAATCAAAACAAAAGTTCAAGGGTAATAATGATCGACCATCTTTCGTGACATTGTATCCACTTCGATCGTCTCAAAATCATTAATGGCACGTGTATTGTGTCAATATATTGATTCGCACTATGGATTTCCTAACCATTTCACGCTAAAGAGAACGCAGTAATAAACTAAAAGAGAAATATGATTTATATGTTGCTTTCTATAAAGTCTTCCAAGTAAAATAAAGTATGAACGTTAATTTTGTACCACACTCCTACTTCCACAGAATATTTTCTGTTGAATTTGCCGGAGAAGTACAGATATGGGAATACAACTAGACTTACTCAATTTTTCTATCTAATAAAAATCTATGGGTTTCGGAAATAAAAACCTAAACTTCGCACTGAAAATATTTGCGATTTTACTTCTTTCCTACGTAGTATCCGGAATATCGACTTCTCTAAGTTCCTTCCTAATAGTCCTATCCCAACGGATTCTAGGTCTTCCTAACTGCCTCTCTCTGTCCAGTTTTACAGTTTACAATCACAATGGAATATAATGTTAGTGTTTCACTTATCCGAACTGCAAGGTCTTCTCGTCTTAGACGTTTTGATTTCACTATCCTTATACTAGTGGGTCAATCGTACACTCGGTGGAGTTCTTCATGACTCAGTCCGTTCAGTCTCCTAAGTGAAATCAACGAAAATAATTTAAAGCATTGCAGTAGTGTAAACAACTAAAACAATTGGTTGATACAGGGAAAGAAGGGAAGATGCCATTTTAAAAAAAATGAGTTTACAGTCGTAACAAGTACTACACAAAGGATCACCATGAAAGCTAACCGCTAGGAAACTTTCAATCTAAAATGCAAATATTCCACAAGATATAGCGAATTTTAGGATAAAATACATTGGTGTAAATGGGAAGTAAGATTTTAAAATTTGTTCTACGAGAAATCGCCTTTATTGCACATTTTTCCTTTTTTCTCTGTAGTTTTCAATAATGAAAAATGTATTTTAGAGATTGCAATGTGAATATACTAAACACACTAAATATACTACATATACTAAAAATACAAGGTTCTTATAAAACGTGTTTGCTTCAATACCGGTATACAACAAGTACTGAAGATGCTTAAAATCAGTCGAGGTACTGTTTGAACCTTCAAATGATCTGGAAGTGGATGTAAAGGACATTTCCTATTTTATATCAGATAAGCGTTCACAGCGTTCATAGCAGTTATTCCACCACGATTTTCAGCTTGGGGGGCGTAAAGTAAAAATGGGGACGGTGTAGCTGCAATTTTACACGATTTCTGTCGATTTTTGACCGAGGGGCGTCTGACGAAATCACTTGTTTAAAGTTATTCAGATAGTCGACTTTGAGCAGTTGTTGTTGGTAGTTATAATAGTACAACGCCATCACAAGGATCTGTTAAACATTGGGTCGTTCTGACAATCAACTTGAACTTTTCCTTATGCACCACTGACCAATGAGAAAGTAAAGCCTAAGCATGACCAATCTCTGACCTCTGATTTATGACATTGGTAGCGTAAGACGATCTGCGACCCCGGGGTAAATCTTCTTAATTGATATCAATTCAGAAGCACAATGGCAAACGCATTCTCTTACTGTTCGCCTGAATATCGTATTCCGAGTCCCGTGGGAAAACTCGGGACCCCACGGGACGTAACTTGCAAAGACATATATCTTCTCGCTCGCTCGTCGTAACCTATACATGATAATTGCTATTCATATTCTGGAGATCCAATGCTTATCAGCCATTACAGTCAAACGCAAAAATATCTTGCGACGTCATAGCTATTACCTCACCGACTACCATCGAGGTGCTCTATTAATTAATGTTCACAAACGATTATTCACTTTTGTTGGAGGCCGGCATGGCCCGTCGGCAGGTGGGACCCGGAGCGGGACACCACTAGCCTCCTTACGCGGTTACGTCGTTACTGAATGCATTTTAAATATCATCTAAACTATATTATGCCTACATCCGCAATTTCTTGCTGCCATACTCTTCACAGATGAGGCCTGTTTCACGCGAGACCCGGAATAGTCATGTGTGGGCCGACGCTAATCCGCATGGAACATTGTTCATGGACATGAACAGCGATTTGCGGTGAATATCAGGGCAGGCATCGTCGGTGACCAGCTGATAGGACCATATATCTTAGCGCCTCACTTAACAGCACCAGTGCGCAGTGTTCCTGCTCGAATCACTCCCTGCATTAGTAGAAGATGTTTCTCTTAATGTTCGTGCACAAATGTGGTTTCAGCATGATGGAGCACCAGCACACTTTGGCGCAGCTGCGCGTCAGTGCCTTGACGATGCCTTCCCGCCTAGGTGGATCGGAAGGAGTGGTGTGATTGTTTGGCCGGCACGCTCCCCTGATGTGTACCCCATTGATTTCTTCTTGTGGAGTTATATAAAAGCGCTCGTCTACGATACACCTGTCCAGAACAATGAAACTACATTGAGCAGCTGCTGTGAATGTAAGTATATTTGCTCATTGTGTTTTCGTCCTACCAGTATCATGTGCAGTCTTGTCTAGCATTAGCATGTGTCGTCCTACATTACCATACCCACTGTACTATTGTTGTACCTGACCTTCTACCGCACTCCGTTGTCGTGTATGCCGTACGTATTTCGTGCTCTAAGGATCCTGCTTCCTAGGAGCGCTCTGACACTTCGGTGATTTATTGGTCTTCCGATCTCACACTGTATACGGCGTTCGTGACGCCGGAAACGAGCCACCACGTGTCTGCTGGCCTCTTGTCTGCTGGCAACTTTTCCCAACGCTCCGCTAGTAATACAGTACATTGCTGTGTTTCTTCGCATGCGCCGCCAGTGTTCCGCATCGATGTGAGCATGAATCGCATCTACAGGGCGCATACTGCAATCGTTCCTTTGACCCGAACTTTCTCCTACATTTCGTTTTCTCGTTCTGTTCATTTTTATTCTATTTTGGTCCCTTTTCGGGGGGCTATAGCTCAGCACTGACGCATTTTCGGATCACAACTTCTTCGCTTAAATCACGTCTTTTGTCATTCTCCATCATCCCCTGAAGTTTGACCC
>JAGDQP010007949.1:0-65088 GCA_022664845.1 Lepisma saccharinum | reverse complement strand
CTTGCTGGTCTTCTGGCATACAAGTGTCCCTCCGCTAACCGTCTGTATACTGTAAATCTTGACAATGACGTTCCTGTAGCAGCTGCAAGGTCCCTAGAGAGCTCTGAGGCGGTGCTGTGTCTGTTGCGCCTGGCAGTTAGACGTAAGTAACGGTCTTCCTGGTCACTGGTGCTCCTTGGACGACCTAAACCGAACCTCCGAGAGACGTTTTCACCCCTTTGGAAGCGTCGCCAGATCCTCGAGATGACACTTTGTGGGACACCCAATTCACGAGACGCGTCCATCTGGTTGATTCCTCTCGAGTCGCCCGATGATTCTTCCACGCATAACATCATCAATATGGACTCTTTGCGCCATTCTCCTACACGTACACTGGCAAAATGTCAAGTACTGGAGCGTTGACTCACACGTATCTCACATCGCTAACACAAGTGCTTGCGTGTTGAAACAGTGCTCATCACCAACCATCGTTCAATGGGTGTATACAGCGTCTCCAAGCGGCAACATCGGGAGCTACGCGCGTCAAGCAGTCAGGTATGTGTAATAGGATACATTATACAAATTTCCCATACTCTCCCCAACTGTTGTCTATGTATTTTCACATTATTCTTAACTTTTGCACATGAGTGTATATATATATATATATATATATATATATATATATAGAGAGAGAGAGAGAGAGAGAGAGAGAGAGAGAGAGGGGGGGGGGGGGGAGAGAGGGTTTGCTACTCAAAGCGAGGCAGCTCTATCGTGATCACTTAAAAGTGTCATGAACAGAAGTAAAGATGTTTGCCACTCAGTCGGTATGGCAAATACAAGTAAATTAATTTAATTTAATTATATCGCTGAATTCTTTCTTCTTTACTCAGTTCCTCATATTCCGTGGCAAAAGGAGGTCAGAATTAAAAACATCTGTTAACCCTGTTCAAAATCAAGCGACTAAATCGCCTAGTGGCGATGATCCATAAAAATGCATGGAAAGTGACTTATATTCCTTCTCCAGTGAACAGAACAGAGTGAATTACATTGCCAAATATTGCATTAAGACAACAATAATAATAAGCAAAGTATTGGCTTTATAATAAGAGAAATATTGTTTTTATTATACGGATAAAACTGAGATTACGATTATTACTGATATTAAAGTTTTGACTAGACAAAACCAAAGCGCACTCGTATAAAATCAAATGTACTTTTAGGAATTATCCAAAAAGAGTCAAAAACAATCTTTCTCACCACCGTTTTAGACATGAGGAATCCGACGGTGTATGGATAATTTTTGTCTGACTAGTAGTTACTGAGAACAGGGGGAGAGACAAATGGGGAATTCTAAGCGATTGAAAAGGACCTGGCAGTTTTAGAGTCGTAGTTTTCCTCACTGTTTCAGACCGAGGAATCGTATGGTATATGGCTCATCTTTGTGTGACTTGCAGTTACTAACATTTAGTGGGAGGGACAAACAGTTCAGATGAAAATACGTAGCCGCAATGGAGAAAAGTAAGCAAATGAAAAAAAAACCTGTCAGTTTTAAATTCAGCCATATTTCCCCCCACTTTCAGACTATCAGAAATCTAATGGTGTATAGTTGATCCCTGTAACACTTTTAGTTGCTGAGATCTAGAGCAGGAACGAATCGACAGACAAGACAAACTGTATATCTTTCCTTATTCACTGACGTTCATGCGGGGATGCTAATAATAATAATAATAATAATAATAATAATAAAGTAGCAAATAATAGTTGCTACTTAGGTATATGGACAGTAGTTTCTCATCTTACGCTTACTTGTTTCATCGGCAGGTCTGGATTTAACTCGACTGATGGCCATATTAACTTACATGTTCGCTGGATTCCCTCCATCACTTACGAAGTTTCTAGTGTTAAAATTGGCAGGCTAACATATTTTTGTGCACATGTCATTTTATCCACGTTTTGGAATAGAGTTTAAATTAATTATTTATGTAAAATTGACATTTTGGACCTGCTATATTAAAAAAAAAAACAGTAATATGAGGGGACTCGAAGCGACGACCTCAGCTTCTATTATAAAACTGTCACGTATTCTACCATTACGCCACAGAGAACGCTAAAGATTAATTGCACAATTACTCAATCTTTTGTCAGTATTGAATGATGATTTCCATTTCGAAACTTTAAAGATAATTTTTGTTCTTATAAACGCAATTTAAAGTCGTATTGCATTATTTCTCAGTTAATTGGAGTGTCCATTTCATATATTTCTAGCTTTCGTGGGTTATTATTATTTACTGAAGTTCTTTTCTAGTTTTAGAGCTCGTGCTTTTGGTCGGAGAAGTAAGTTTCGCAGAGAAGGGGGCATGTCTCTCTCTGTGTATAGGTTCTTCCAATCACTGTTTGAGCTAATTCTGCACGATGAAGGGGAAGGAAACTGTATTTACTTGCTCTCCAGAACTGATTAAGCGAAAATTCCATGTATGATGTGTTGCCTATGTTCAGCACTTTGCATTTCAGGTTCTTTCTTAGCTCATTGTACAGCAAAACTGATAATTGCGTTGCGTAGTACATTACCTGCGTTAACAAAGTAAAACTATTAATTTTAACACAGTTTAACAATGAATTCGGCATAAAAATGAAATGTAATTGTTGTTGTGATCCAACAGTGATCGAAATGCAGTGTGACAATGAAGCTAGACTGCGAGAAGTGTCCCATACGTTTTCTTGTAACTTGTAGCGTTTGCCAGTATCAGCAAACACAACGCAAGTCCAACGTGCCACTCTACGAACTTTGCTAAAAGGTGACATGTGCTTCACCTTTTTGCATCTTGAACGACTTCTGTATCCTTATTTTTTCATCTGCAACGAACAGTATCACATCTCTCATTTTGGCACAGGTTATGTATCTACTGTACGAGTTGATTGCCGTACAAAGTCATTTTTTTTTTTAATTTGTCACATATCACCTTTTTGCATACGACTATTCATATAATAAATAATGCACCTAAAACGATATATGAAGACTAAACTTACTGATCCTCAGACGCATACACTGATGTCCATTTTCAAAACCATTCTTCTTTATAATAGAACATTCCAATCATAGTCAATTTGTTTAATGAATTCAGACATGGCTTCCATTTCTCACTATCAGGTAAAAGTTTCTTGTATTATTAAGGTTAAAGTAAAGCTGAATCGCCCCCAACCTAAGATCCCAAAAGTGGATCACACAGACAAATAGGGTCGCCAGGAGCCTAGAGTACCCACGTAACGCATCTACCCTAAACTCCAAACATTTTCTACACCCCAGACGAGCGGCGCAGAAATGCCTTCCAGATTCAAGAATATCTGGGAAAGAGGATTCCAGATCCTTGTGATCGCTGTAATAAAAAAAATAATTTAGATCGAGGGAGGAAATACCGGTAAGGCGGACACCTCCAGTCTATTAATTAGATCGTCAGTTTATACTCCGAAGTACCAGCTGGTTCAGATTAGCGACAGATTAAGAAAGAAAAACGCAAATCTTTACTTGGGAAATAATCTCAAACGATGATACGCATGACTCATATGTGACTCATACTGTGTCTTTACTCACTTCGAAGTCTACAGGGTGGCAAAAGACCATGTCTTACCTTTACCTTAGTAGGGTCCACACCTGTAGTCTGGAATCGCAATTCCTGAAATAAAGACGAACGAACACAAACGAATGACGGTCGCAACTCAATCCAAACGTAGTGTCATAACGCACAAATGCAAATAATATTTATTCACACAAATCACATGCTGGAGCCACTTCATATGTCAACGCAGAAATAACCAGAAATTCAATATATAGTTCCTTTCCCAAGTCATCACTTCTCAGCTGACGAAAGAATCCTACCACTGGTCTACGGATTTATGAACCGATCTAATCTAATTAAAACATATCACTCAATACGTTACATTTACCGAAATACAGAAATAATTAGTATCAATTGCTGTCAACTTCACGTAACGATTTGTAGATAAATTCCAATGAATATCAAGTCAGACATTAAATAACTCACTGCACATTATAAATATTACTATACACTGTAAGAGGATTATCAACTAATGCCGTAGATCGTACCTGGTTAATTGAGAGGTTTCTATACTACGTTCACTGAAGAAAAACACAAGATATTTTCGAAGAAATATAAAAATTTCAGAATTTCAATTTATTGCTTTGAATTTACATATCGCACGCTTTCTGATATGATAGTTCATAAGAATCTGAACAGAATTATTGTTGAGTTGTAGGAACAAACAAATTTGAATCGCTGGTATACATTGAATTAATTAAGCGGAACTGAAAGTTGCGTAGTCACATATAAATGTCCATAATTTCTATAATAATTAATAAATTTTGTTGATATTTTCACAAATTATTCCCGAAACATTGTTATATAATGTAGAAAAGTTTTGTTACAGAATTACTTACACGAAAGAAGTTTTAGTCCAAAATACATGGTAAAGAAGGAATCAATTTCGTTCTATTAATTGTGTGACGTCATTACAGATGATTACTACCTTATACAAAAGACGTTCTGAATAAATCTCGAAAATACAAAATAATAATATAAAATATGACTTTTTCATCGGAGAATAGTGGCTGGAGTTGAAACCAAAATTATCGAACCATGTCGAATAATATTAAATTTACTGTTAACATGAAAACGGTACGCAAAAATAGTCGAGCAGACATGTTGCTAATTTGATCAAGTAAGGAAAATATGCGGTAGCTGTCAAACATGGCTAACCGGGAATTTCGAATAGATTTGGAAACTGGAGACGAGAAATAAGCATGGGACTATTGAAATCTAACGAACCGATATTTGTAATGTAAGAATTCGGTCAATAGCAGCCCCATACTGAAATTTAGAACATACTATACATTTCGACAAATAATCTCAAAACAAAATATTAAAGTGTTAAAGAGTTGAAAATTCCGAAATGATGTCGCTGAAAAGTCCTGTTAGCACTTATATCGGTTTTATTCTTCTTAATTCGAATAATATATTTTCCGGTATGGATGAAAACAGTCTAAATCGAAAATGATACTAAATTTGGTGTTTATATCTACCTCTCGTAGACAGGGCTTAGGAAGTACAGATGACGGAAAGCCCAGACATCCACTCGTTTCGTCTTTAAAATTGGAACTGAACTAACATGGCGTGGGAGAGCAGTTCTCCCAGCAAACGGAGAAGAAGGCTGATTCACACCAATCAGCAAAAAACAAGTCACGAAGCATTGACTAGGGCCAATCAAAGACAAGCGTTAGATCCAAGTCATTGATGCGTGACTAACGAAAACCTGGATGGATAACGATAAAATCAAAAGCAAAAATCCAAACGAAACACGCTCAAAGGGTCTAAAACTAACCAAAGAGAATGAGCTAAGGAGAACACACAGAAAGAAAGCAAAACGGAGACTAAGAAAATAAAAGGGGAGAAAATAAATATAAAAATGGAACAGCAACTAGGCTGTTACAAAGCAATGATCTCCAACAAAAGATGGCAGCATCATCACCATATATGTCTAACGTATGTTAATCGTTGCACGAAATTTCAATGCTTTTCCTACAAATTCAAACCTAGTGAGTTCTGACTTTCAGGGAAGAAAATTCATAACAAGCCGATTTTCCATTTTGTTTTTTTTTGTTCATTGTTGAAACAGCTTCATTGTTATAGATTTTGACATTCACAACAACAATTAAGTGATTTCAACAATGAAGAAAAACGAAAATAAAAATCGGCATTAATCGAAGTTTTGAATTGGTTATGAACTTCCTTCCCTGAAAGTTAGAACTCTCTAGGTTAGAAATTTTAGAAGCAGCATTGAAATTTCGTGCAAAGATAAAAATACGTTAGACATATACGGAGATAGTGCTGCCATCTTTTGTTGGAGATCGTCGCTTTACATTAACCTTAAAACAAGTTAGAGCTGCGATTCTATTAACAATCGAAAAGGCTCCGGTCCCTCGAGAGCATTTAGCCGCATAAGTATTATTATTTATAAAATAGGCTGGCAACACTCACAACGCAGAGCTTAGATTCGGGGAAATCCACAGTACTTGTGTCGAATAATGTGCAAGCCAAGTTTGGCGCAGCTAGGTCAATCTGAATGGAAGCAATTTGAATAATTGTTTACGTCTAAAACAATGTGCTGGAAACACTTAACTACTACACCAATCAAGACTGTTTCGGTGTCTCTGAGCTGGTATAGCTAAGATCTTCCGAACGACACTTCATTCATATCTATACACCTCATGGTTCATAAATATATATTTGACATGAGCTGGCAACATTGACAACAGGGTTCCTGGGGAGTTTCAATGGTTAGCTATTATATTTCGCTTTTCTCCTTATGGAAATGCTTATATTCAACTGTTAGGGATATTTCATGTAAGTAGTCGGGGGCAAGTTTCCCTGGCTCCCACTCCTTAAGAAACTTACAACTTCATATACACAGAATTGTTCGCTTTTATGTTTCGTCTTTCCCATTAAAAAGGAAACGCTTATTATTAACTATTAACAATTTTTTCATGTAAGTTTACTCCCCCCCCCCCCCCACAACCTTTCCTTTTTTGTTGCGCGTACACTTTTACCACTTTAAAATTACAACGTCTATTCCAAGCCTCTAGCATAATTACAAAGCGAACTACAGCATTTTCAAAATTCATATATGGCGTCCGACTGAGCATTTTAACAAAAACACAAAAAGATGCGATATCTCGGAAACTAAGCGTCGGAGCGCAAAAATAAGCTTATGTAGTCACCTTTGGTAACATGGGAACACGAATATATTATACTGAACCGCCGTAGATCAGTGGTAGAGCTTTGGTGTAGTATTCGGGAGGTCGTGGGTTCGATCCCAGCGGCCGACCATCATGACCGAGGCTTTTCCAGAGTTTTTCCTGTCACACCAGTCAAATCACGGAATGGCACCTTCAACACAGGCCCTGGCCTACACCTTCCTGAATCCTTTACCCTCCCCTATCCTGAGCCTTAGATGCCTAAAACCATAAATAAAAATTCAATTCAATTCAACGAATATATGACACTTGACCAATTCGGGGCATTTTCATATTTTCGGGTTGTCGCTTGAGGGGGGTCGGTTTATCATCGCGATTCGACTCATTTTTGCTTGTATATTCCAGATTTGTTTTCATTTTTCTCGTGCGACCTCTAGAAATATTTGTCAAGATGGCTTCTGTATGCAATATCACCTTATGGATAGTTTGCATTGAAGAGGAAGGTTCGCCTGCTATAGTTTAATTAGAATACCATATATTTCAATGTAACTCAATGTCCCTGCAATGACGTCACATTCCAATGCATCTGTGATTGGCACTCTACTATGTCATACAAGGATGAACGTCATAGCATACTGCACCAATAAAAAATTTCTGGATGCGGACACCATGAGCGGGAATAATAGGTTCCTTTTGTTGTAGCTTTGCTATCAAGGAACCTAAAACTTGTATTGCGGCTATGCTCGCAGTTCAAACTGTCTGTCTGAATTGACAACCTGTCTGAATTGTCATGATTACGGACACATCGCGGCTCATTGTAGAAATGACGCGCGTTGTGGGGCCTGTGGTGGAAAAGGCCATAAGAAACAGGAGTGTATGGATAAGGACCAGAAGATATGCGTTCCTTGCAATTCGAGGAAGAAGCTGTGTGGGGCTAAAAGCCAACAAGAATGCCCACAGTATAAACTAGCGTTGCAGAGAGTTATAGACCGTTTCGATTATGGATTGTAACCCAGTTCAAGTCGAAATAATAGAATCACCAATCTCTAAGAAAAAGAACCCCCCATGCAGAAAGAGGAGAAGTTCTGAGAGGCTTTTGGAATTCAACAATAATAAGAAAATTGAAATCTTTCGTAACTGGATAACAGAAGATAACTCAGAAACAATGAAAGAATTCTTCTCGATAAAGCAAGGATACATTAACATGGACCAAGAGGAACAAATAATACTCCATTATATAAATCCCGATTTAGCTACCTTTCCTAGGGGCTTTGCCCAGACGGTGGCTTTGTCACATGATGACTTTAATCTCGAAAAGCTGGAATATTTCAATATAAAATTAGAAGACAACAAAAGAATAGAAGTCTATCTTTCAAGAAATCGATACAACTGTAAAATTATTAATATAAAGTCGTCCAGGGAAAAGTTCCAAGAAGATCTGGAACTAACGCTATATCTACTCTCGGCAATCAAACAAGACCAAAGATTAAAAATAATTGTACCAGCCATAGGGATGGGGCTCTGGGGGGCGGACCCTCAAGAGGTATTAACAACATTGAAGAAATGGGAACATGACACCGAGAGTGTTGGTTTTGAAATGATAGTACAGGACAGACAACTATATGAAAATGTCAAGAGGATTTGGAATACGATAAAGGACACAACGGAACTGATAGAAGAAGACACCGAGGAGGAGACCCACGAAGTTGTGGAGAACAAGGATGTAACACAGGTTAACACGGATGGATACGATAGTGCGGAAAAGAGACCAACATCAGGGAAAAGAACGGATGAAGAAGTGCACAAGAAAAGAAAAGGATGGAAATCTTGGATACCAAGACTATACAAAAAAAGACATAACAGGAATAGGAACGCTGAGGAAACTAATGTTGAAACGGAGAATACAGAAATATTAAAAATTGAAGAATCAGAGGAGGAAATGGCAGTGAAAGAAGATGGAGACAAAAAGTTTAATCCAAATGTTTTCTACGAACATCTTAACAAAGAATATATCATGTCCCGTTTGGAAGAACCATCACTATTGGTAGCAGCTTTTAGGATTGTGGTAAGGAATATCCATCCAAATGGTAAAACGATCACCTTCCCAATCATAGAGGAAGTGGACAGGATAAATCTACGTGCGAATGGCATAACAACTGACAAAAAATCTACTAGAGCTGATTGACAAAGTGTTTGAGAGAAGGGATGAGTCCTTTCAGCTAAATAGTATATATAGACAATTCGTCATGGCGTACGGTCGCATAATTTTTAATCCAGTGGAGAAGTTTCCAGCATGCTGCATCAACCTGAGACAACCGTAAGACGTTCAAATTTGTCCAGGTTAATGGACAAATCAAAACTAGCAACACATGATCTGAGGCTATACTGTGAAAAAGAACAAGTGGACGTGGCATGCATTCAAGAACCGTACACCAGCAAAGGAAAGTTGTTGGGTATGCCGGCCGACGCCGTGGTGCTGCTTCCGGAGGACCCAAATCCTATGGTGGCAGTGGTAGTCTTTAATAAAATGATCGAAATATTAGTGGATTCCAGATTCACATGCAAATGGATTCAGATCTTCATCTTGAAACTCGGAATTGAACAGATAATAATAGTAAATATCTACTACCAGTTCTCCATCGCTGCAGATATTTTTGTACATAAACTAGAGGAAATTCTGGACGTGTTTTGTAGGGGCAATTTACTGATTTTGGGGGATTTTAATGCCAAGTCTCCGCTCTGGCACTGCCCAAGAACAGACGACAACGGTGAGAAGTATGAAAATCTAATTAACCAGCATCAGCTAATGATCCACAAGAAAGAGGACCAACCACCAACGTTTCGGGGCAGGGCTGGCCTGGAGAGCAATATTGATATAACATTAACAAGGGGAGATCTTTATAGACGTGTATATGAATGGAGTGTGACTGAATATGCAACTACGAGCCAGCACAGCGTCATCAGCTTCCATATTAATTTCCAGACAGACGACAATAATAGCAATACGAATGAACCTGTTGACCTAAACTACAGCACTAAAAAACTAAACTTCAAAAAACTTATTGAAAAGCTGGACCTACCACAAATTGAAGAAAACGCAAACTTAGATGAATTGGCTGAAAAAATCGAAAAGGTAACACGTGAAGCAATTACTAAAACAGCACCAAAAATTAACAACACCAAAAAAAGAAAACCCTTCTGGACCCAAAAACTTCAAAACCTGAAAAGGAAATTAAAAGCGAGTAGGAAAAGTAGAGCAGCCGGGGACCACGAACTTAGAACAACACGTTTGAATAAATACAGACAAATTAAACAACAATTTGAAAAAGAAATTTTCGAAAATAAAAAGAAAACATGGGGTAAGTTCGTGGACGAGAACTTAAGCAAAGATATCTGGGGCATGCCCTATAAAATTGTCATGCAGAAAATTAAAACCAAAGGAGTAATGAACACATTAAAAAAAGACGACGGAACTTTTACGATAAACTGTCTAGAAACAGTGGAACTTTTATTGTCTAAATTATTTCCTGATGACATTGAAGAAAAGACAACGAAGAAAACAAACGAATTAGGCATGATACAGAGCATCCCCCAGCTGATGACGCGAACCAAGAACCACCTAGAGTAACAAATGACGAAGTGGCGGCTGCAATAAAAACACTTAAATCCAATAAGGCACCGGGGCCAGACGGGATTAAAAATGAGATATATAATTTCCTGCAAGACTTTTGGACACCATATCTAACTAAACTATATAACGAATGTCTGAGTCAGGGAAGATTCCCAACTGTGTGGAAAAGAGCAAATCTAATTATATTACATAAAGGGGAAGACAAACCGAAGACAAACCCGAAATCTTATAGGCCTATATGCCTATTAAATGTGATAAGTAAAATCTTCGAAAAAATCATAGTTAAAAAAATAAACGACAGAAGAGAAAATCTCCCAGAATGTAGGCTGCAATACGGATTTCGTCGAGGCAAGTCGACCGAAGACGCGATTAATGAGGTTTGCGGAACTATTAACATACTTAAACAACAAGAATGCAAATACGCTATGGGAATATTCTTTGACATCGCAGGAGCTTTTGATAATGTATGGTGGCCGTCAATGTTAAAAGAGCTAAAACACATTGGGGTCCACCCTGCGATCTGGAAAACAATTAAAAGCTACTTCCAAGGAAGAACAATACAAGTTAATACGGCTGATGGCGTCGTGCTGAAGAATCCGACGAAGGGATATCCGCAGGGTTCCGTTTTCGGGCCTATAATCTGGGTCATGATATTTCAGCCGTGTCTGGGAATGTTGAATGAACTTGATCAAGTGGAAAGGGTAGTGGGTTACGCGGACGATCTGGCGGTTGTAATTAAAGGAAACAACAGAAATGAATTACAGAATAAAGCAAACCAAATCATAGATAGAATGACATCATGGTGCAACAACAATAAACTAACTATCTCAGCCCAGAAAACTAAATATGTGTTATTTAAAGGCAATCTAAACTTCAACAGGGGGCCGATAATAAAAATCAACGGGAAGACAATTAAAAGAGAAAGGGAGTTCAAATACCTAGGTGTTATTTTGGATGAGAAGCTAAATTTTAGAACCCATGTTACGACAGTAAAAAATAAAGCAGTTAAGTTATCACATAAGATAGCCAATATAGCAACCAAGGTTTATAGAATACCCCTGAGAATAGTAAGAATGTACCATGATGTCATAATTCGGTCTGTAGTTGGTTACGCCGCCAGCGCCTGGGGCCACCGAATGGATGATGTACGCCAACAGCAAACCATCAATAGGTCTCAACGGCAAATACTACTGAGACTTACAGGAGCCTACAGAACAACTCCGGTGGAAGCACTCCAGGTGGCGACCGCGACGATGCCCATGCATCTACAGGTAAAAAGGATGGGGGCCGCCTACTGGCTCAGGAAAGAACGAGAAGACAAGATAGAAGAAATTCTCCATCAACCAGCTGAAAGTAGAAGCGATATACAAGATATCCTGACCAGTGCGTGGCAATCATTCTGGGAAAAATCATCCAAGGCAAGAAGAGTCTACAGTATCTTCCCGGACGTGGCTGAGAGGGCTAAAATGCAACTAGAAATCGAAGGTGGGTTGCTCCACTTCGTTACCGGTCATTGCCCCTACCGGCAAAAGCTCAAAGATCTAAAATTAGTAGAAAATAACATGTGCCACGCTTGCGGGGTTATTGCGTCCCCGGACCACGTTGTTCTTAGATGCCAAGAGACTGAAGATCTAGTCAGAGAACAAAGAGCCATTTTGGGGGAAAGACCCGTCACGGAAGTTCTCAGAACTCCAGAGCTGGTGCCGGTCCTCCGAGAGACGGCAGATAAAGTTTCATCATTCTACAAAATAAGATTCTTGGCAAGGGGGGGGGCGCACCTTGAGGCGGGGCAAGAATAAGCAAGACTCCACAAATATGAAAATGTATGAGTGACCATCGGACAAAACAGTGCAGTGTCTATGTACGCGAGAGGGATCCTGCGCGTCGACCGCGGCATCCGCGAGTTATTGACACTAATGATAACAGAACAAGAACGTAAAGTATATACGGATATGCAAAAACGTCTATCCAAACTTAACAGAGTGAGAAAATAAAAATATCAAAACAATGTGAACATTAATAACAAGATACTAGCATAATAGTGTACCGCTGCTGGAACTCCAACAGTATAGAGTGCCTTGCATGGAACTCCAGCAAGAGACTCTCAAGTGTGAAAGTGTGTGTGTGAGTGGTGGTGGGAACAGGGATTAGTGTAGTCAACATAGTGGAAACAAACTAAAATCAGACAAACCGACCGAAGGTTGCGGAAACGGCAACTACCGGTCGAAGATGTGCATACCAAACCTGCGAGTAAATGTGCGCTGTATGAGTGTGGAAATTATCTAGAGGAAGAAGAGAAGAAGGAAATATTCATGCAGAACAGTGCATGCATCCAGGACTGACCAGCTTCTCTACTCCTCCCTCAGGATAGAAGACAGCTTGAGGAACAGCAGAGTAGAAGAAGAAGACCGGATGGCTACCCCTGTGATGAGACAACAACAACAACAAAGCAGAAAGAAGACACCAACCAACGAAAGCAGCAATTAATCTTATTAGTCTCGTTACAGGGTGTCGCTGATAAGAAGAAGAAGTCATTCTCAAGCCTATGTGTTGTGTCGTCCTGTATTGTCCTGTGTGTATTGTATGTTTTTGTAGAAAAAAATAAAGCAAATAATAGGTAGGGACCCCTCCCAAGCAAATGTTCCAACAATCCAGGAACAGAGACCAGGAGAACATTCTGGATGCCTGGTCAAAGTCCGTCCCGCAACACCAGCTGTCTCGAACAGGTGGAAAATAGGAGATCCTTGGAATGCCGGAACGCCGGTAATCCAACAATCTCTAGGGACAAGCCTGCTCCAGACTGAGAAGTACTAAGATGTACGTGTTGCATGACCCAGGAAGTGCACGACTCAATCTGTGCAAAGCATGCAAAGAGACAGGGGTGGTTAGGCGGGCCCCCAAATATAAAAAAAAAAGAGTTCGAACTGTATTGTGTGTGTAAAATATGTTATCTTCCTTAATCTTACCCCATATACACTTTTTACAAGGGCTTATAGCGGGTGACCTTGAAAAACAAAAGAATTACGACAGGGTAGCCAACGAGAGGGACAAATTTTGAAGTAATTGATTCTCTGAGTAGGGAAGCAGCAGATGGAGTTTAGTTTTCTTGAAGAGGTGGTAGTGTGAATGTCTTGTCTGTGGAGCATTGTGGCGAGGTTTCACGCACACTAGCAACAAGAGGAATGCGATTTCAGTCTGTCACAGTGGGCTGAAACTATTGTGTGAAGATGTGGTAACGTTGTAGCGTTTATTTCATGCTTGATGTCCACAACTCACGCAGTTCTGGGGAAGGAGACGGCAATTTTATAAAAGGAAAGCACGAACAAAAGCAAAGCTTTCCGATTGGTATAGAAATATTTAAATATTGCTCGTACAAAGTTCGCCCGCCATAAAGCTATTGACAAATTAAAGTGACAGTAACGTATACATGAAGCCCAAAACATCTTAAAAGTACTGTGACCTTACAGAAGTTTTGTGTATAAGTATTTAGGAACTTTGAAATATGTTCCAAATATTAACGAGCACCTCATTTTTCAGAGTATAAATTACCCACTATTACCTCATTCCTCTTGAATTTGTGTTTTGTTTTGCTTTGTGTTTTTATTTCATTATAATAATTCACTGTCTTCTTCTTTAACAACACTTGTATTCTTTTCTTCACTTTGATGTTCTTGTTTCAAATTTTCTTGTTCATATTCGTAAATTTAACTAAATTTAGGTTAAATTACGATATAATCAGGTTAAATTAGTTTCGTCGTGCCTACCCTAAACTGGATTTGCTCTATTCTCTTCATGCGTTTCCTGGTTTTTAAAATATCCAACATGATCAAATTACGGTGTTGTTTCTTAAATATACGAGGTCAATTTTACTTGCTACTTTTTCTTTTCTCATCAGAATTAGCGTAAAGCCAAGCAAAGTGGCACACTTTTTTATTTAACGCATCATAACTTTGCAACAGAAAGCGGTAACTAAATGTTTAATATACCGATGGAAACCTTGGAATGTCCCCTACATTTCACCGTAAAATGAAAAAGGAATATTGAAACTTGTGGACCATAGACCCGTCACGATGCAGGCAAAATAAAACATATTTTGATACCAATTTATTATTTTGTCTACCGCGTACATTAGTCTAGTGATATGTAAACAATAAAACATGATTTTAAAGTTTATTACAAAAGGAATTAAAAGTACAAGTGAACAAATTTCTTGCTTGTTACGTTTCACTCTGCCCACTTTAATACTTTTCTCAATTTTAGGCAATACTTACAATCTTTTCCAATATCATTTAGTTGTATTATATCAAAGATAATAAGATACTCATCTGGTATAACAGATAATATATTCCTGGATATATTACAAGACCTAGCAGCTTTTTCTTCACCACCTTCTAAAAAGTCGTTCACTCAGCTACAGGGTTTTTTCTACCCTACTCGCGCGACAAGTAGCAAGCATACTTTTCCATTACGTCATAGAGCTGTCGTTACTAAACTCTCTACAGTGGCACCAACTGTAAATTTTCTCGTTGGAGGTAAGCTCGAAAACAACGAAAATTCACTTTGCCTGACAATGGATCTTTGTCCTTCTTTCTCTTATGTTATCACAGGTGCTTAACAAACTATTAGTAGTTGCAAAGGCTTGCCGCCAACGAAGTTTGAATCGCATTTGACTACTACTGCGACAAAAAAACAAACATTGGCTATCTCACCAGAATTGCCATCTACACCGGAAATAACCTATTGTACTTCGTGTTAAAAACGGTCATTCAATTTCTTTTAAAAATATACTTGATAATTTCTTTTCTGCAAATGCTGGGTTATAGAAGAGAATAATGTTATTTCCATTTTCGCTGTAAGTTCACAAACAAGGTATTAACTCCTTAATTCGTTATTTAGAAAGATTGTTACGATGGTAAAAATCGTGACTTACGTTTAGACTACGGAGCTTAACTTGGTTATCGTGCTTGTACTGCAATCTAGTTAGTATCATTGAACTAAGAATAGGTTACACGGTAGAGGTTTAAATTATAAAATAATGAACACAAATGAATTGATTGTATTATAATATTTTGTAGATTAGTTCTTCCATCATTCTTTTATACTTTGAAAGTGATACGCACCACTGGGATGCTATGTATTTCGATAAAGAAAGAGATAAACTCACGAAGTGAGACGCGCTTAACGGCCATCTTGCGTTTATATTACTAAAATGATCTCGGTTAATGTTAAATATTACTAAAATGATCTCGGTTAATGTTAACAATGATAAGATGCTAGTAATGTAAACAAGGCATATACTGAATACAAGGAATTGCATAAATAGATAATGCAATTCCTTGTCGGCGTGAAGTGGACTCTGAAACACTCCGTTCAGTGAACCCCCGTGAGACTTGGAACCCTTACGCTTACACACAGAAAGTGAGCATACTGCCGTTCAAGGAGCAAGAAAAAATTCAATAAATGCGACCTTGATAATCAAAAGAATCAACACAAACAATGAACATCGATTATAAAGCTGAATATAAAAGGGCTCATTTACACATTTTTCTTTCTTGCATTGGTTGATCATTGATAGATCTAATAATGAAATATTAAGCGGGCGTAGGACGGAGAGGGGTTGTTAGTTGCAGTATTAATGTGAGTTCGTAAGTCATCGTTTCATTTTTTTAAATTATTAATGGTTTGTATACCTCCGGAGATCCGCGTATCACAGATTGGGAACCAGAAAGAAGCAGTAAGGTGCCACACTTTCTCATGCCCTTAATTGACACACTTGTTCAGTTCTTTTAAATAAAAAATTATCTGGTTTCAAGGTTTATGTTTTACTACCCACAATCCCCTTCGAATGTGATAAATAAAATAATACAAAATCAATTGATTAAGTCATGTCCCCCCCCCTCCCTATAATCAAATAACGAGACGCAAGCACGCTCAGACACGCACACACAACATATTCATACAAAAACAGTTAGAAAACCAGCGACGAAGATTCGTGGATTGCGTGCTTAACGAAATAGATAATGCAATTCCTTGTCGGTCGTCCGTGCAAGCACGGGTTGTATCTCTCTTCTCTATGAGTCAGGAAACGGCTAATTAAAACAACCGAAACACAATTACAAGGTAAGGTGAATTACAAACTCTAAGGTTTAAGTTTTGAATCACAACACTGCAATTTCAGCTACAAAAGTCATTGAAAAATTAAACCGAATCTTCTGCACCTATCTAACAATTAAACTTAATTGAGATAGGAACAAAATGTAATTATTCTTTATTGCGTGCTGGGTTTAAAGCGTAACCCTGAATCAGATAGCATGAGCACAAGTAACTTTAAAAGAAGGAACAAAAAAAAATCGTTTCCCTATTTCTCCCCAACAACTGTTAGCAACAAACTATTTTATTACGTCTGTACTTTGGAGAATAACTCCTTTTCGAATACATTAATCAACACAGTGTCTCTTTTGCTTACCATTCGTGTATTAACGAGATAAACCTTTCTTTGATTATGTAAATTTGCTAACCTTTCGTTTGAAATTTTTCGTTAATTAATCAGTAGAATGAAAATCAACTGTAATCAACACTGGGGAAACGGAATATGAAACTAAATTCAAATAGCCTATTTATGTCAATTATTTATTACGTTTATGTGAAAATTGGTGGTGTTCTCAAAGTATTTCTCAATATTTTCCTAACATGTTTAAAAGTTCATCCCACTTTCGTGTCTCCAAAATAATGTAAACAAATGTTAAGTTCTAACGACTGCTCACAGATGGAGTATATGCAGTTCTTTTATTTCTTCGTAATTGTGTGCAGAAATTAATAGGTGCCGTAAAATCATTGAAGAATTTTCAGTGAGTAAAAGAAAACTTATGAACATTTCTAGTTCAGAAGACAAGAATTTAGACATCATTTTACGAAACCGAAAGTGCTACTGTGAATTCTCCAGGTTAATAAGAATCCAAACATCATTTTTACCACTAACCATTCAGTGAATATATTAATAAACAGAATTCGTATGCCGTTTTCGTTTGCTATATACTCATTACCAGATGTAATACCGTGAAAAGTATCTATGCTGTTGAAAACACAACGCTTTCCTGGTGCTTCAGTGTGGTTGCTTGCGAACATTAACAAATACTGTAGTAGCATAGAAGGAATAGAATTTATCTCAGTTTGTTACAACCTGTATTTAAATGGAAAGAGCATACCTGATATTTGGTATTTAGCAGAGGCATTCATCTAACATGTTTTTTAAAAAAACTTACTTGTAGTGTCGTGGTATTAGGTCAATAGTCCCAGAACGTTATACAACCACTTATACATAAATGTATATCGGGTTGCTGAAGACGTAACGAATCCAGAGGATGACTTTGTGTTCTGCACGAAGGAAAGGCCTGATTCGAAGGTCCCTTGCAGGATGAGACGATATTGGCTGAGCATTGACTTCCATCGAACTATAATAACATCGGAAGGACAAAGCTACGGGTTAGCATAGGCACCTAACCACTTGTTTCCCCACCGGGAATGGAAGCCGGAACCCTTTGATGAACAAGTTATCAAATGCTACCACTCAAACACGGAGACACGCTAGAGGGAAGTACCCGAATGTCAATACGATATGAGAAGGTGGGTCACTTTGGACAAAATTCTAGACATTATGTTACTTTATTGATGACCTCTAGGCATGTAGAGAGCAGACCGGAATAGAGGAAGGGAAATGATGTCAAAGGGGATAGGCCCTGGTCTATTCGAGATACTAGCCTGGTGTGATCGAGGAACAATCTCGAACAGATGGCGGACACCGGGAATTGAATCCGGGTCTTCTCGATAACGAAGTCAACGCTCTATCAACTGAGCCACGATAGGTGTGAACACATCACTTTCAGTCACAATGATACCCGCATGTCTGTTGCAAGACTAGAACAAATACATAGTAATGAAAAGCTAATTACTTAACACATCGTTCTCGCCATAACTTGAAAGTTGAAACATTTTGACTTGATCGAGAAAAACACAGACGAATAAAAGAACATTGTAAGCATATGCTTTTGTGTAGAATATTGCTAAAAGCCGTAGAAGTATGAAGATATCCAGCACGCGCTTGGGGCCACAGAATAATCGCAAAGTCTTGCTTATATGATGCTGGTGAGTCCCCAGTGGGAAATTTTGGTTCCCAATAGATTTGAGCAACATCATGGCTAATAAGCATACTGATTGGTTGTAGATATGACGACGCCGAAAGTAACACAACAATGGCAACATTAACACATCATGGTTCAATTTTTTTAAAAAATGCAAAAGAAAACTCCTGTCTAACCTGACTTCCCTAACCTATTTTTGTGAAAAGGAGAAAAAGTAAAGATCTTTGAAAAGAACAAGATAGCTTTTTGCCCTGTTGGGAATCGAACCTGCGACCACACAGTTGCTGATTGTCACGATCATTTTGTAGATTCGTTCCCCCAGGTATGTTAAATTGTTTCGTTTGCTATGGCAAATTTTATAGTGTAGTCATCTGGGAAGAAAGAGTGAATTTATTTTCAATTTACTGTCAGAGCCGCCTAACGGCCAATTTTTGAAGTACAGCTTTGAAGGACGAATGGCTGGCCATTCTGGATTTTGGTATACTAGGAGAAGCATGTGGGTAATCGCTACTCATATTAATACAGTATTTAAGTGTATTCGTATTCTTGAATTGGTGTAACCTCATGTACGAACGAATACTACATGGAAGTCTATCCATTTGCCTTGAGATCTTGTTATGGATATTATGGAAATGGATCATTTCATATTTTCTGTGAGTTAACTACAAATTAAATTTTGCTGTCGTAAAGGGTGAGTCTGCTACATGTTGGAAATTTCCTAACGTAGAAGTTCATGTGAAGGATAGAATTTGGGTTGTCAAATAGTCGGTTATATATAGAGTAAGCATATTCTTTATCTTCAGTATAATCGCGAATAAGTTTGTGGTTAACAGCAATGTAGAATTGCACTTGTGGAGAATTTCCAGGTCTGGGTGCCAGGGAATTTCCAGTAACCTACACTTTACGTTTCTTCACCGGATGATTTAGTAACTTAGTTTGCATAAATTTTCTATAGTTGTTGCCTCAGTTAGCTAGGATTGGTGAAAGTGATAAATTTCCGATCTTCTTAGGTGATATTATTCACGATTTGAATAATTTGTGGGTTATTTCATGTGAAACCACGTGGACGATTGGATCTCTTTGTATGAAATTTTGTAAGGATATCTCGCGATTCGGCTAATAGCGTCTTTGTTAATGCCTTTTTGTACTGTTATGTTTTAATGATTAATATTTCTCAAGGATATTTGGATCTAATTTCTTGTAGGCATTCCTGAAGGAAATTTAACATTTAAATGACATGTGGAAATTCCACTCATGTTAGAAAGTATTAAATGCAAAGTGTCTGTTCAACTTAGTTTGATTGTATTCAGATTTGTGTTATAGAAATATTCGATGTTATAGAATATCATGAGTTTAGAAAAGAAAGCTATTATTGTATTCAAAGTTGAGAATCTTTTGTATAGAACTGTATCCTATTTTTTATAGTTCATTCCATATTTTTTAAACAAAAGTATTTCATGCATTTCTATTCAAGGTTAATTGATATCTATACCTATTACCTCTAAGACGCCTTGCATTCACACGTGTTAAGACATGATTCCGACATTTTCAGTCTAGGACAGATATGTAGAGATGGGAGAAGCAAATCAACAAAAGATGGTTCAACAATAAAAAACTATCAATGATTGATCGAATGGTACATGAACAATTCTGTAATGCAATAAACAGTACCGGTACTTTATTGTGCACGATACAGGTTTCCAACCACGTTCGGCATAGAAGCCATCATACTGTATCATTAGATAACTTCAAATGCTCAAAAAAAGTGGCTGTGACAATTTAAAAGAAATCATGGTATTGTGTCCAAAAAAATAATAAAGTTTGTCACACAGGGAAACACATAGCAGTCCAAATCGCTGCAAGAAACCACCGACACATTCGTGTAAACCGTCAGACCCCTTAGAGTTCTTCATGGTGAGGATAACGTGTACAACACTGATCAGAGTGGATTCAATTTGGAATTTCATACTAGTGGACGTCTTGCGTTCCGCGGTAAGAAACATGTTAGTTCAAGGATTCCGCCAAAAATTTTAGTTTTGGGGGTAAGTGAGTACTATCACTTTTTGACCGTAAGAAATTTGAAGTTGGGGGTGCGCTCGAGAATTAGCGAGGGTTATACCTCCATGCGGGGTGTACCAGAATAACTGATGTGGTTGTAACTGTACAATCCATATCTGCGACAATACGATACAGCCTGTTGTATATGCAAGTGGGAAGCTGGCTTTCCCATACTATTGTGTTAAAGGAAGTTGGTGCTATGTTCGGACTACGGGTACCACAAACAAAGTTCGGGCCACAGAACCTGCATATCTGTGCATCGTCATCTACGTGAGAAAAGACATACTGAAGATCTGGTTCGGAGACTGTAAATATTCCAAACGTTGGTGCCAACAGTGTCTTGTTAATGTTTTCATGGGCTGGATACAACAAAGCAGAACTACAAACTATCACTCCTCTGGACAAGTAGTGTAACATTTTGATTACACCTAATGAGACGACTAATCTAATACACCCACTAGACGTATATGGATTTGGGATATGGAAGAAATATTTGTGAAGGTTATCTCATGCAGGACAACTCTCCACAACAGAGGCAATATCCTTAAACTCAAGTCACTAATGCGATACATAATCAATTGTCCTCACCTCGATATAGAAATCTGTTCTAATATGCATGGTTCCGTTCCGGATACAGTACAATACGAGATGGAGGTTTCACTAATCCAGTGGAATTTAGTTTCAATCAGTTAGATCACTTAAACTGTAACGAATGTCTTTCTCTGTTAATGGTGTCGACGATGCTTGTGTCTCGACGACTTTTGGTGAAATACTATTTTTGAGATATTTACAATGAATGAATTTACACTTCAGGTCTGTTAATGACACATTGTTGGCCTGGTGTGTTTATGTGGATTCATGACTTTGCCATATTATAGTGATTTATTTTGTGAAACATTTTAATGCAGACTTATTCTGCATTGTCTGCAGAATTATTGGTAAGTTGTTCATCCATATTTTCATGTACTGTAGACCTACTTTCATGCATTTATCGTTGCGTATAACGGAGCCTGTCACTTTCACGTCAACCAGTGAACACAACATACGAGCGAAATTATCCAAGGTAGCGGGCACATCCGCACTTATACGATGTTCAATTCCGCTATATTTCCAGTAGCACTAGCCGACACTATGATAAGACTTGTATACGGCTCACATGTATTCGCTTTGCAAGTCTTTTATCAGTGGGATAGCGGGAGGTTTAAAGCTTTAACTCTCACCAGGGACCCACCAGCATTATCACTTACTTTTTGTAGCTCGAACCGCGTGCTGGATGACTTCATACTCCTATGGTGTTGTTTAGTGTTATTCTCCATGAAAGTACCTGATTACACGCGCATTGACCAGTGTTCTTTCATTCGCCAATGTTTTTCGCAAACAAGTCAAAGTGATGTGATGGTGCGGATGATGTGCTATTCAACTGGAATTAAAGCTTTTCATTACTATGTATTTATTCCATTCTTGTAACAAATATGCGAATTACATTGTGACATTGAGTGATGTAATCCTTATATATAAGTTTCTTCCATAACATGTGAACCTTCATCCCTTGTCTGAAACAAAATCTTTTAACAACCCACAGGGCACGTGCTTCTAACCGCATTGTTAATATTGGCAGATGAACGACGTTGCCAACCTCCATAAAAACAAAATCTTACTTTCACCAAAAATAAACGCTTCGCAAAAACTTTACTCTTTGTGAATAGTACAGGATTCCTCGTTCAAAGATTCATTAGGAAACATAAAGTTGATCTGAATGAGGATCAGTCGGTAGAATGCTTGACTTATAATCGAAAGGACCCAGGTTCGATTTCCGGTGCCGGCCATCCTTACTGATGTTTACCGTTTTCCCTCGGTAACATGTCGATAAATGCGTCCTAGTTGTTATATCATTATTATTAGAGATATTTTACATCTGTATAAAGACATGGAACAAAAAGGAAATAGAGTCTGGTTCCTCCCGCCGCCCCGAAAAGAAGTTCTAACCAATGATTAAGATAATTTGACGAGGGATATGTTTATCATGCTGAAAAAATGTGCAAAAATATATAAATTGCACAAAATTTATGAACTTATCCTAATTATTTATTCTGTATCCGCGCTTAGTCCATCCGAGTCATCGCTGTTCTCCTCCGTTGAGTCAGGAACTTCCATAAAAGACTTGTAGAACTGTTGTTGAAAACGGATTCTAGGCCCCTATCTCGCTTCAATCTTTTCTACATGTTTTACATATTTCTTCCATTTTTCAGGACTTGCACCAGACAACCACGGTCTAAAATATTTGACATTCTGATTTTCTTATCCTCACACTTACGCAAACAAATTCAAACTAAATTTCTAGAGGATGTAAACCCTGCAAAAAAGCAGGAGGGCAATACATGTTTTACGACAGGACCCTGTCACTTCCTTGGCGCGGTAGGGGGTTTCTGGGGGAAGTGTTTTGGGAAAAAGGTTCTCATGAAATAAAAAATACTATACATATAAACTCCAATTTGTGTTACCGAGCCGCCATAGCTCAGTGGTAGAGCGTTGGCGTAGCATTCGGGAGGCCTTGGATTCGATCCCAGAGACCGCAATCTTGACCGAGTTTTTTCAGGCTTTGTAATCAGTCGCACAAGGCATATGGCATCTTCAACACAGGCCCTGCCCAATGCTTTCCCACATCCTTTCCCCTCTCCTATCCCGACCTGACCCTTAGATGCCTAAAGGTCATAAATAAAAATTCAAAAAAATAATCTCAACTTGTGTTCATACCGACCGTGGTTCAGTTGATAGAGTGTTGTTTTCGTTATCGAGAAGACCCGGGTTCGATTCCCGGTGCCAGCCATCTGTCCGAGGGTGTTCCTCGGGCACATCGGACAAATAATGGGATAGTACCTTGAAAGGCCAAGACCTCCTTTCCCTTCTTCTCTACATGTCTAAATACAGTCACGTAACATCTAACATTTTATCCGAATTCAGTCCACCTTCTCACATCGTATTGATATTCGGCTACTTTCCTCTAGGGTGTCTCTGCTTGAACGGTAACATTCGCTACTTTGGCATCAAAGGGTCCATTCATTGTGGGGAAACAAGTGGTTAGAAGACCATGTTAACTTGTAGCTTCATCCGTTCGATGTAATTATAGTGCGATGGAAGGCAATGCCCAAACAACATTGTTTCACCTTGCCAGGGAGCTTCGAATCAGGCCGTGTCTTCGTGCAGAACACAGATTCATCGCTTTCCTATGATTGTGTTACGTCTTCTGCAACCCGTTATACATTCATGTGTAACTGGTTCCATAACATTCTAGGACAGATACCTACATCTCTGTTGTCTGCTGTCTCTTATTCAGGACAATTCGCTTCTATCTCGAATTCTCTCGACATTTGAACGAAAAGAAAAAACACGTCCATTGGATATTGTTTCTTTAACTTTGCGTTCCATTTGACCTATTAGCTAGGGCTTTGTGTTGTATTTCTACTCTAGATTGGTCCATTGTCATATGATGTGTGTTCTTACATGGACGCATTTCGTCTATTTACAACTTCTCGTTATCTCTTCTGGTTCTAAAGATACTTCAACAACATTGATTTTATAGCCCACTTTTACGCCCCTGTTTTCTGCCTTAAATGTTGATGTTTACAGATATAAAAAAATACGTGTCGCTTATCTTCGAATCTTCTACACACCTGTGCAATATGATCTGAATCGGTGTGTTACACCTACGACACCTTCGAAGTTAGTTTAATATTGTATCTCTGGACAGTAAGAGACAAATTATGTATCTTACCTTTTCACCACAAAAGTTATAAGTGGTAAAATTGACTCATTTTATTTACTACCAAATTAAATTTTTGCACTACCGTTAGCAAAGCTGTAGACCCTCTAGACACTTGCCTCACGCAACTCAGGGTCACGTAACTTTGTAGTTACGCCGCCGCCTGGTAAGATAAGATTCTAGAATGTTCACTACGATTTTCTCCCCCTCGGAAAACTGTCAGTGCGAAGGAAACTTGGACCAAAAATCTTCAGTTGAGATAAATCTTCCTAGTCCTCCATGATTTTGCACTCTCCTCTGTGTATATATTTTTCATCTCCGATCACAGTTTGAACACTTGATGTCCAATGTTTGTAAAGAACACAGTACCCAGCCCCCGCGATCCAGTCAGTAAAGTTGCGGACTTCGGATCGTTAATGGAGAAACTCTCTGCTGAGCATTCTGACTTATGCTTTCCAGAGATTTTGCTAAATTTCGACAAGCGAATGCTGGGATGGTGATTCAACTAAGGCCCTAGCTTCTAGCTACCACATCCCTGCCCGGAAGAATTATCACCGATTGACGTCATCTCCCAAACATCAAAGAGGTAGGCCAAAGATAGACATTTCAGGACATGAAAAGAAAATTTATCACTTTTCTCGCTATAGAAAATGTACTCACTCTTTGTATTTATTTTCAGGCAAGAAAAGTGCATATTTTTAGAGACACCCTGTATATCAATACTGAAGAAGGTCGACTGCAGAAAGGGTGAATGTGTGAGAATTTCTTTTGTGAGCGCAATTGTGTACAAGGTTTTTTTTTTTTTTTTTTTTGAAACGTGATTCTGAAGTACTAAACGTACAAGGAGCATTCAAAGCTCACTTTCAGATAAACACAACAAGCTCCCCACACTTCTGGCACATATTATTAGCACTTCCATAGCAGAATACAAAGACAATTTCAGAATAAACATATCTAAAAGAGGAGGTTAGGTATTATGGTAAACTAAGTGTATAAAGTTTTTACAGTGTACGTTCTTGATATACTTGTATAAAATAAAGATAAACGAATTTTTTTACATTTTATAAACCTTTTATGATTTTGTGTGTGTACACTTTGATATCTGGTTTGTCAGCTCCATTATATTCTGCTTATGCTATCCCTAATTTGATGTTGGGTTCTGTGTTTGCGTGCGTCTGATAACAGGGAGCTATTTACCCGAACAAGGCCGATAGCGGATAGAATTAAGTGGCGGGGAAGGGAGAGAGGGGAGATATGTGTTCTTGAGAGAGAAATAAGGGAACAGGGAGAACTTTCTTACTGATATGGACTTTCGTGTTTAGAGGTAAAGTCATAATAAATTGCTTTAATTTGGTAATTGGAAACCCCAAAATTGCAGCCATGTATAAAATGCGATCATGGAAATTTTATCCCCTCCGTGTTCATGGTAAACTGCTGAGTTGGAATTCTGTATAAACAGCAAACAAAATGGATCCGTAAGTTTTGGATAATGAGTTTAAGGTGTATTTTGCGTGTGAATAGAAAAGTTTTGGAAGTGACAAACGAAATAAGAGGGAATAACTTTTTGAACAAAGAAGAAAAACGAGTGAAAAACTATAAAAAGAACAATCGCTTTGTAGACACTGAAACAAAAGGGTAGCGGTAGATGGCGCTTGATTATAGGCTCGTTCTGGAGTTGACTCGCTTTTAATATACACATGCTGAAACTACCAACTATCGTACACAACAACCAAATGATGTAATGAGCTATCGTAAAAGTATTCAGCGAAAAGAAGAAGATGAAAAAGAAAATATAGACAATTTTCATGAATATTCTGTGCATATTTTTTACTCATTCAAACGAGAAAAACTGTTTTCTTTTCCTTCACGCAAGCTCTGTTATAACTTGGCTTTTGAAATTCTTGTAAAACATTTAATTCAACACGTAAGTGCTGCTATATTGTGCTCTTTGATCATAGTTTTATTTTCAAATAAAACTTCCCTCCAATTGCGAAATGAAATTGTAGACTAACTCCAATGTTTAAGTGTAATACGCAAAAAGGGGGAAACAAGTTTTTTTTTTCGTGTAAAAGAGTTGTCAAACAATATGAAATTTTAAATTGAAAGAAAATGGAAGGTTCTTTTGATCGACTGGTAATAACTTTTCAGCCTGCCTTGTAATCGTTTTAACTATTTTCGCGTTAAAAGTTTGTTTATAAAAATAGTAGCACTTTTCTCAATTTGACCTTGCATGTAAAAGAACAATTCTCTTTTACGAGTTTCTTTTTAGTGTTATGTATGCAAGCGCAAAGTCTAATCACCATGTTTAGATGAACCTAACAATTTACTTCAAAGCAAAACATTCAATATTTCAATTTTTTTCTTTTCTCCTTTCACCATTGACGTGAACCCTTTATGTAATCATTTACAGCTTCTTCAACGTTTATAAATGTGTGAAAGTCGTTTTTGACGTGCAGGACTTATTGCGTTGTTAATGACGTATGCTTACGTGCTCTTTGATCATTCAATGAGCATTTGATATGTAACGAATTATGGCTTTTTCCTTTTGTATCACGTAAAGTGGAACTGCTTCGGATTAGCAAGGAATCATGATATGAAACATAGATATCGTTACCTTACCTTACCACTTGACGCTACAGCATTGGGTGCTTTGCCCTCCGATAATATTCGCCTCCATTCCATTCTGTTCATTGCTGTCTTCTTCCAATTTCTTATCTGCATCGCCCTTAGATCCTCCTGCACTTGGTCCTTCCACCTTGGTCGACCTCTTTTCTTGTTTGAAGTATACTCTTTCTTCTAACATTCTTTTTGGCATTCTTTTCTCCATCCATCCTCAATACATGTCCCACCCAGCTAATTCTTCTTGATTTGACAAATCTATCTCTTCCTTCCATTATGGTATTTATCTCTTCATTATTCAATATTCTCCATTGTTCCCCTTCTTTTACTGGTCCATATATCTTCCGAATTATTTTCCTTTCAAATCTGCTTAGACTATTTGTATGTTCTTTCTTTAGGGTCCAAATCTTCGAACCATACGTGGCGACTGACCTGATTAGTGTCCTGTAAATCTGTAATTTAGTTCTCCTTGTTATGCTTCTGCTTTTTAGTAGCTTTTGGTTCACATAATATGCTTTATCTCCTGCTTGTACTCTGTCTTTAATTGTCTCGGATATGTTACTTTTATCATCTAGTAATGAGCCCAGGTATCGGAATCTGTTCGCTCTCTTGAATATCTTTTCTCCAATTTTAATTTTGTGTTTCTTTTTTTCCCCTTCTTTTGTTGCTATGTGCATATATTTTGTTTTATCTGTGTTTGTGTACAATCCTAATGAATTCGCTTCTCCTTCTAATTTCAGATATGTGCTTTTTAGTTCGTTTTCGGTCCTGGCTATGATTGTCAAATCATCTGCATATGCAAATATTTGGTTTAGTCTTATAAATATGGTTCCACGTTTATCTATTTCCTTTACTGTTCTATGGAGGACAATATTAAATAGTATTGTAGATAGGTCATATCCTTATTTAACACCGCAGTTGTATTGGAATTCTTGTCCTGTCTGATTTTCCATCTGCACTTTAACACGTGTTTCATTGATTGTCATTGCTACTAGGATTCTTATTTTCATTGGTAGTCCTATTTGCTCTAGGCAGGTTATTAGTTTCCTTCTGTGTACACTGTCAAATGCTTTCCTGTAGTATATGAATAGTATATTCAATTCTGTTACAAGCTCATATGTTTTCTCTATCGCCTGTTGTATTGCGAACAGTTGATCTTTTGTGCTTCTTCCTTTCCGAAAACCGCACTGGAATTCTCCTATTTCTTTTTCTGTTGTTTGTTTTATTCTCCTCTGTAATATGTTTCTTAGAATTTTATATTTGGTGTTTAACAGTGTTATCCATCCGTAATTGTTGCAGTCTGTTCTATCTCCTCCTTTATGTAAAGGACATATGATTCCCGTATTCCAGTTTGTTGGCATTTTTTCTTCTATCCATATTTCTTTGATAAATTTATATATTTCATCTGTGCGCCTTCCACTCGCATATTTTATCGTCTCTCCAATGATCTCGTCCTCTCCTAGTGATCTATAATTTCTTAGTTTTATTTTACTGCTTCTGTCATCTCTTTCTTGCTTGGTTCATCTGTTGTCTCCTCCTACCTCTTCGATGTCTGTGTTTATATCTGTTTTTATTTCTTGATCTTGTTACTGGTTTTTCTTCTACCTGTAGTTGCTCTTTAAAATATTCTCTTCATTACTTCGTTACATCTTCTTCATTTCCCACCAACACTCCGTTCCTATTTTTGCATCCATATGCTTTTGGTTGCAATCCTTTGTTTATTTTATTTATTGCTGAATAAAGTCGCCTTACTCTTCCGTCTTCTTGCTTAAATTTTCTATTTGTTCTATCTCTTGTGTCATTTTGTCTTTATTCTTTTTTTTTACATATTCTGTTCGCTTCTCTATTTAGCACTCTGTGCCTTCCCTCTTATATCCCTTTGTATTGCCTTTACCTTGCTTCATTTTTTTCCTTTATTGTTTTGCGACATTCATCATGAAATCAATCATTGTAGTATCTATTCTGCATCTTTTCTATTACTTCTTCTGTTGTTGTTCTTAATATGTTTTCTATTTTTCCCCACTTGTCATCTATGTTATTTGTTTTCCTTGTTATTTGTTTTCTTTCTTGTTGTTCCAGTATCTCGTCCATTCTCTCCCTGTACCTCCTCTTGATTTCTTCATCTCTGAAATTCTCTAAATTCCACTTACGTTTACTGTTTACTTTTACTTGTTGTATCTTGTTTATTTTTCTCTAATCTTCGCTTTCATCATGTAATGATCACTGTCTCCATTTGGTCCTCTATAACTCGTTGAGTGTATTTCTGAAGTACAATGTATTTTTCTTACTAGTAGGGTCTATATGGTTTATCTGGTTTACTGTGTGATCGTCTGGTGACTTCCATGTTCCGAGATGGATCCTCTTGTGAGGGAATTGTGTGCTTCGGATTAAAATGTTTTTCCTCTCTGCAAACTGTCCTAGCATTAATCCATTCTTATTGCTCTCTTGATGTAGCGTATATCTTCCCGCCACCTTTTCCATACATTCCTCCGTTGGGTTCAATTTTTGCGTTGCAGTCATCTGCTATTAGTACCATGTCATATCTTGGGATGATGTTGTATATCTTCTCTAACTTCTCGTAAAATTCTTCTTTTACTATTTGTTCTTTGTCTTTCGTTGGTGCATATACGTTTATAATTGTGACATTTCTAAACTTTCCTTTTAATCTTATTTTTCATATTCTTCCATCTATGGGCTCAAATTGTAGTATTCTGTCTGTCATCCTTTTAGTCACGAAGAATCCAGTTCCATGCAGTCCTGTCCTCTCTTCCGATTCACTGTAAAATAAAGTATATTCGGGTTTCTGGATTATTTCCTTTTCCTTGCAAACTGCTGCAATATCAACACCCACCATTTTTGTATATTTCTTCTCTTATTTGTTGCATCTTCCCTGATTTTATTAGTGTACGTATATTCCAAGTTACTATCTCTCGACCCTTCTTCTTGCCTTTCTGTCATCTGTCTTTCCATCCTTCCGAGGCTTCTGTATCGGTTTCTGAACTTCTTTTTTTTTTTACGAGATAGGATTGTTGGCCCTACGTTCAACCCCCAACCTGGAGAAACGGTAGTTTTCTGTCAGGGTCCTCTTCCCTTAGCCTTCGTAGATGCCTCTACTAAACCGCAAGGCAGCGTTGTTGGTTTTGGTCCTCCCCGTCAAACCAGTAACCATCATATCTGATAGGCATTTCCCTATCCGCCACTTGGGGAGGCGCCTGGTGGGAGTCCAACAACTCCCCCAGGTCATGAATATTGTTGGCGAATCAAAAAGCGATTGATATCGAATATTGAAATATGAAACATTACATATTTTCAATATCTGTGACGGTTCGCCACTTATTACATGCGACATTGGCGCCGCGATTGCTTATGATGTCACCACATGTAATTTTTGGTTGATAACACTTCAGATGTTTCATATTAATCCTGTGATCAGTAATTTTTTGAAATCGTACTGGAGGCATGATGTGACAGAATTCGAAACCTCTGTCGAATAACATAGAAATAGGACCTAAGACTTACAATTAAATATGGACATAAAATAGTAAATATTTGCTGGTAAGGAACACTGAATTTTGGATTAAACTTTCACAGTTGACAGTCTTCAATGTCAAAAGAAATAGGGTGAGGTGAAATTTTAATTGGTACTAACTCTGATTGGTTGGTGACAGTAGAAGGCTTGTATATCCTTGCCTGTTTACTTGTATCTGTATCCTTATCGACCGACGTCCAGGGATTACGCGAGAATTTTCAGTTTGGGGGTGTAAAGTCAAAATTGGGAAGGTGTAAGTGGGATTTTACGCAGTTTCTATCGATTTTTGACCGTAAAAAAAAAATAAAGTGGGGGTGGATTCTTGAGAATTCGGGAGATGAAACCCCCGACAAAGGGGGTTGACGGAATCACTGTCTATGTTTAGTTGTATAGCTATGTCTGAAGGAGGAAGTGGTATAGGCCTACTTCTAAGGCTGTAACGCTTTAGTTTCTGTTTGTGATTATCAAAGTACGTTATATAAGTAATTATTATTATTATGATCAGCCTTGTTAGAAAGCTGTGTTTTCTTTATTTAAGATGGAAACGAGGCCATATTGTTGTGATTAAACATATAGGAGTAAAACGTCATAAAGTCCTTTCAATTCTTCCCTGGGAACGTATATTACTTCCTGGGTAGCGAAACTATAGCGAAAGGGACCTTCTATTCCCACTTATGGTGTTCGTCTGTCCATCAGTGTCCAGAAATTAAATCCCAGGAACTACAATGTGTAGAGAGATGCTTGAGATGTCGTTGGAAAAGTTTTGAACAGACTAGCTCAGAGTCCCTGGAATCATCCTGATTGGTGCAGTGGTTAAGTGTTGTCAGGCTATTTTCTAAACATTTAGTTGTTCAAATTGCTTCCATTCAGTTAGACCTAGCTGCGCTAAACTTGGCATAAACATTATCATGAAGAACGGCAGTTCTTCGAGTGACGCTGGCAAAGGACACTGTTAGCGGCACTCAGATAGTATACAGTTAGTTTCAGATCTACCGAAGTATAAGTCCGATTTTGATGCTTGAACTTACATTTGAAAGCTCTTTCCAATACTCTGACACAGGAAAAAAATGGGTCGGTAGGATCTCCTTGTGCCCTAGGGCGCTTTGAAAAAAATATCAAAATTTCACTTTTTTTAGGATAGCACTGACTCCAGACCATATAGGCTTCCGAAATTTACTGGATCTTATTCTACGCTTCAATACGTTTCAAACGGTGTATCATACGTTAAAATCGGTGGAGCGGTTCAAAAGTTACGACTTTTTTAACCGAATCACAAAATTTTCACAAATGATAGAAAGGTATGTCCGTCATTCTGTGTGTCTTTTTGTTTTAGCCCCAAATGGGTGGTACCGGGGGGTTTTAGGGGCCCCCATTGTAAATCCAAGCTTAGATTTTTGATAGGAGTTACGGTTTTCGAGATATGGAGCAAAATCAATCTTGTATCCTTCCGCCATAGTGACACGTGCCACTTTTTAAATACGAACCCGTACGGAGAACACTCTCCGCCGCTGCTCCACTCAACTGGGCATGACGTAAAGGAGAAAAATGTAAAGATACATGACCGTACCTAATTTTATCTAACCTCCACGTTCCCATGATGAGTAATTTAAAATGTACTTTCTGTCAAGAATATAAATGCATGTTTTGCGCGGGATTGCATCCGCCCCTTGTTGCTATGAGAAAAAAATACTACACATTATCGGTTATCCACCTCGTCCTTTAATCGAAACAAACTGTGCTCTATAGGCAATAGTCTTCAACAAAATCATTCAACATTTACTGACTTGTTGCAATATACTCAGAATGCTATATCGCATTTAGAAGCAGATAATACTTTTATTTGTTACAAGACAGGAGTCCTTGTAGACCACCGTCTGTTTCCAATAAATATCTGTTTCCATCACTGCAAGCGCGAAGCCTCGGTAGCCTAATAATTAGCGTTCTTGACTCCGCAGCGTGGGTTCGCGGGTTCAAATTCCGGTCGAGTGTTTCTTTTTTTTTTTTAAAAAAAAAAAAGAAAATTGTGTAAGTTCGGAACCCTGAGGAACACAATATTTTCTTTAAAAAAAATCAAATTACTGTATTTTTTAAATCGAACCAGGGCTTTTTTGTTTACCAACTCGACGCCTTAACCACCAGGCCACCGAAGCAACCTCGCAGATGTGGTTTCTCCGTTGTATTTACAGTACACGTGTCCCCTACACGTTATAGCGCGTGTGCAGGAGAGAGGAGCATCGGAATAGATGGCTCGTGTTACAGTCTTCTTTTAATAGGCAGCCTTACAAAATAAGTTATATCAGTACATAACCCCGTTTGGGGTAAAAGGAAGAGTGACGCAAGAATTCTACTCACAAAAGAAGTGATATCTATTTTGCGAGTGACTTTCTTTGTGTCACTATGGCGAAAGTATTGCCTTTGTAATAAAACTAAGAGACAGTATCCTTCCGCCATACTGACACAAAGAAAGTCACTCGCAAAATAGATATCACTTCTTTTGTGAGTAGAATTCTTGCGTCGCTCTTTCTTTTACCCCAAACGGGGTTTTGTACTGATTCGATATAATACAAAAACACTGAGATAGGCTACGTTGGCAAACAATCCATTTACCAGTGTTGCCAACCTATTTTCTACAAAATTAACTTTTTTCACATTGTTTCCATGATTTTAGTCATAGAGACACCAAACGTGGCATAAACATTGTTTGACTCAAGAACTGTGGGTTTTCTCGAACCAAAGCACTGCAGTAGGCTGTGTTGCCAGCCTATTTTATATAAAATAAGTGCTATCAAGGGATGGAAGACTTTGCGACTGTTAGCAGAATCGCAGCCATAACTTTTTTTTTTAACTTTTGGGTGCGTGCAGAAGATAAAATGGATTCGGAAGAAGATGAGACGAAACTTTTCTTCTTCTCTCGGTCTGAGTTAGCCAAGTCTCTAACTCCGAAATTACGTCAGTTATGAAAATTCTTCAAAAGAACTTTTTTCTTCTTTCGGTATGAGTTCAGCCTTCTGTTTATTATCATTTTAGAAAAAAAACACCCTGTATATTGTATTACATCAGTATTTAAGTATCAATATTTCAAAAATATGTTACAAAACTTGATTCATTTCAACAGTTTTTTTTTTCTCGATGTTTCGGAGAGTTTTTTTTTTTCTACATACCCACATAGCACAGTACGTCCCTGGGACGTCCCATTTAGATCCCATTAACGTCAGAATGGTCCTGCTCCCATAGCGATGTCCTAAGGACGTCCGTGGGATAACTCTGTGGGCAATACAAACAGTTCATCCCGTATGGAGGTCCCCTGGATGTCCCCCGGAAAGCCGTGCGGGATTACCTACCTGGAATTTCTATAAATTAAATCGACCTTACTATTATTATTATTTAATTAATTATAACTATACGAAGGATATGCCTTCGTATAGTTATACGAAGGATTAATTATAACTATACTTCCCATGGATGTAAACGGGACTTAAAGAGGACGTCCTACGGACGTCCCGATATCCTGCCAGGAGATCCGTCAGATATCCCTGGGACGTCATTTTGTTATGTGGGTAAGAGTGTGTGCTCCTAGTTCTAAAGTAATCTCCATCCGCTAAGAGCTAGTGACAAACCATAGCCGTTTCATCTTGCTAGGAACCTTCGAGTGCCTTCGATCAGAACACCAATCATCATCATCTTTATCGTGAAGAGAAGGGGAATTATTATTATGGAATTCACTTGCTACAAACTTTCCATACAAGAGGTTTTTTTTTTTCATTACACTGCCTGTTACAAACAGCTGACTTGTTTTTGAACATGACACGCAAGAATTCGTACGAGAGGAGGGATTTTTTTTTTTGTAAAAATAGCCACACATTTAAAACACAAGAGCTTTGTTGACAATTGTACGTGACATGCTACTTTCTTCCTTCCTACCACTCGCCCCCCTCATCCTCTTCCACAACTAGCTCGTTGCTTTCGAATTCAAATCAAAAACAAGCGAACAAAATCCTCTCCTGTGAAAATAATCCCTCCTCCAGTTTTATCCAGTAGTTTGATTTGATTTTTCGTGTCTGTAACAAACGTAGTTAGAGCAGGTACTAAAGCTTTCAATTACAATGAACAGGGGGTTGGTAGAGAGCGGGGCGGGGGATATTCCAATTAATGCCAACCATCCGCTTATCTGAGTCTCTTGTGGCCAGATTGACTGACAGTAATGGCCCCGTACTGGGCATACCGTGACTACTTGCATTAGTAGCGTTGACCACTGCCTCCGACCACAGCTCTCACGCTTTTTGCAAACGGCCAGTGAGTGGGACAAGCTCACTGACCAGCTGAAAACTGGTCGAGAATGGCTGTACATTTGTGGTTTTACTCGCTGAAGTTACCAAGTACCATGTATGAGAAGGGTGAAGACTTCTCCTTTCCTTGTTGTCCCCTAGCGTTAAAAGTCAACACATTTTGATACCTGTAATAACGTTCCTTTTAATTTAGTGTTACTAATAAAAATAGTGAACACAATTATTGAAAATATTGGTTATTTTATTGTATTTATGGCGTTTAGGCGTCTCAGGTTCAGACCGGGGTAGGGTGGGAAGAGGATGTTGGAAGAAGGTAGTAGGCCAGAGCCTAGTTTGCATGTACAATTTCGGTATTTGCCTAGTGTAACTGAGAAGAAACCTTCGAAAAGCCTCACCTAAGATGGACGGTCGTTAGGATCGCTCCCAGGACCTTGTCATTGCTAAGCTAAAGCTCTACCAACTGATCTACGGCCGCTCGGTTGAGTTATTTCATCTCTTTTAATTGTGCTTCATAATGCAGTTAAGTTTAATGTATTCTAGCCCAGTGGAGAAGTGTTCGCCTAGTAATCAGAAATTCCTGGATTCGATCCCCGGGACCGTGCATACTAATGTTTTCCTTAGTTCCCGCCAGTTACAGCAAATAAATCGTTTCCTTGGAACCAGAAGGTACTATGTCCACTTTTAGTCAAAGACCTTGTACTAAAGGACATCAACCCCAAACAATATCTCACAAAACGACCTCCAAGTGGCTAGATGAAATAAATTTATACAGACTTTAAATGGAACTTCAAACCTTAAAATTGTTTTCTCATAAAAGTAGCAAGAGTGGACATAGTACCGTCTGGTTCTTTGGTGACGAAATCTGTGTTGTACTCCGGTACGTCCAACATTTGTTCTGTCTAATCCTTTCTACCTTTTTTTATGCGGAGGAAACTGTAGCAACTAGGTTAGTCTAACTCCCATATTATCTGCTAGGTGTTTCTGTTAAATCTCATTAACATTGCCTGCTGTTTTTGTAACTACCTTTGCTTCAGAGCTACGCCCTCTATTTGGGGGAGAGAAAAAAGAAAAATAATGGATGTAATGAAAGATGAAAGTCTAGTTCAGTGGTTCTCAACCTCTTTGTGTTCCAGGCACACTATCCTTTGTAGTGCATTCCAGCTGCACACTAACGTATGACTTGGCAACAATGCGGGAGGCTTTGGCACTAATATTTTTTGTATAATAAATGACAAACTCAAGTCTCTCATTAATAACTTAAATTTTTATTGAAAGGCCTAAACAAACAATTAATTTCCCTTTAAAATAAACATGTTTCAACTCATAAATATTTTTTCTTGTTCTTTTTCAAAAATAAATATTAAATGAAATTATTTGAATTTCTTTTACCAGGTGATGCCCACGAGACGAAACGTGACAGAAAATGTCTATGGTAAACGAGACGAAACAGAACTGCAGTAATATACAATACATGTATTTTCAAGAATAGACACTTTCTGGACAAGACATTTTTGAGACGATAAAGCCTAAATCTCGTCTCGTAGGCAACATTAAAAATCACAAAGTCTTGGAAGCTTCGTGGCACACCTAGGAAATTTCGCGGCACATCAGTGTTCCGCAACACACCTGTTGAAAACCACTGGGAACAATCCCAGCGACCGCACATCCCGACTAAAGTTTCTCCAGAGCTTTTCCTTAGTCACACCAGGCAAATCCGAGGATGGTACCTACAAAACTAGAACCTAGTCGACTACATTCCAACATCCTCTATTCCATCGTATCTCAGCCTGAGCCTTAGTTGCAAATAAATTTAATTCGATGGTGGATACTTCAATCTAATACGTACGGTACAATGACAAAACAATCATTACGAACAGGAAGTTTTAAAAGTGCAAAACTCTTTCACAAACACACGGGAGTAATACAGGGTACGAATTAGGGCCGGGGATGGAGGGGGATAATGCCTCCCCCCCGCGAATGTATTTATTCCTGGCTTCTTACTAGAATTCACTATCCGAGGTGGGGGGATGAAATTGTCCCCCTCTAACACATTATAGCTTCGTTTTCACGAACTTACAATGTGACTGGTAAAGTTGTGTGCTCTAACAATCCAAAAGTACTTCCGAAAAGTTACATGACAACTGACCACAGTAAAAGTTGATTGCACAATAGAGGAAAGTAACCAAATTTTGCCTAATAGCCTAATTCCACCCACACAAGTTTCTCAGTTAGTATGAGTTTGAAAAATTATTGGAGTCGATTGTCACGTCCGAAGTAACTCGTGAACAGTAATCTCCGAAGATTTGAAGGGTTTCGTGTGTCTGTTCGCTTGCAGTTTTTCTCCTTGTTGGAGTTTTGCAGTACTTCCCACGTTGTCTAAGAGCTTCAGCAGCTGTAAGCTTTATAGTAGTAACTTTAGCAACTGTAAGCTTTATATAGTAGTAGCAGTAACTATAAACAAGCTTGGTGAATGATAATTAAGCTATAACACACATTAATAAGTTTGGCGGGAAAAATCTTTACCCTGGTGAGTGGAAAATCACATTTTACAGTGTCAAGAGAGTCCTAATTTCACCCACCTGATGGGTTTAAATTTCCAATCCCTAAATTTAACACGATGTACTGGATAACGTGAAGAAAGTGAACTAGTTATAGACGAGCAGAGAACAAACTGCAATTGAGTGAAAACCACGCAATATATTTACTATTTGACACTTATACTGTCACATCAAATAGTGCGAGAGAAATTTGAAAAGAGAGTAATAAGCAACTTCGTAGAAGCAAAGCTAAAGGACTTTATTTATCAAGCAGAGATGGCAAAAGAGTTGTTATAGTTATACATGAATAAGCACCAAATCTATCACTTATTACGGCACATAGAGGCCCATTAATGAAACACTGTAATTCCTAGAAAACATGGATGAAAAGTCGGTTACATGTAGAAAATGTCACATTTGGTTCCATGAAAACTGTGTTGGTAAAGAAGCAAAATATTAACTTTTCCGCTATAATATTTGGCTGCAATAACTAGAAAGCGGTTTAAAGATAAAATCTACATCTTTTCCAGATTTCTTGTTTTGAACTTACGATGAATCAGAGCTTTTCCTATTTACAGCCTTTTTCTTTAGTTTAGAAAACTGACACTCGTATTTTTACGCATATTATAGGTATAATTGTTCATAGTAAGTAGATTTCTCGTACTTTTTAATAATGTTTCAATTATTGTAGCTTTCTATATGACAGCAGATAGTGGGCGAAATTTGGACCCATTTTTCCAAAAAGCCAGTTTTGTCTTGATTTGGAAAATACATTATTTCTCCTGTTGTATGGATGAAATTATTGTCGAGTCACAACATATTAGTACCTTTAATGTTTGCAAAAGTTAATGTAACGCTCACATTCTTGTCGTGATCTTTTCAACAGAGTTTATGAGCATCCAAAAAAGAAGTGGGCGGATGTCGGAAATTCTAGAGAAGTAAAAACCGAAAAAGGCCGACAGTCATATCAAAAACAGCACTTAGCTGTTACGCTATGGTCTGGAAAATGATTAGGACTGTCGCAAGAGTCATGGAATAGTCAGGGCATTAGGTCTCTGGAGGATAAAACCTTTTGGAATCCTGATAGCTAATTTATGGCCTTTATATTCATTTGGACCTCTCAATCGCTAAAAGCAGTGAAAATCCAGAATAGACTCATTCATATGTCCTTCTGCATTTCTCAACAGTACACAATATTAGCGTTTTGTTAGCGAGAATAGGCATGACACGAAGGTGTTATCTATTCAAGACAATGCATTGTTCGGAATGACGGGCCGGAGTCTTGCCTTAGAAGGAAGAAAGGCCTTCAAAATCTGCCTAGCATATACAGTCAAGCGACGCGTAGCTTTCACAGAGGTATAGCTCTGTTATTGAAAATTATCCTGCATTTCATATCAAGCGTTAACGTGGCATATATTGGACAGAAGGAAGAGTTCCGACTATATTTAAGGCTCTTTATTACGTAAACATTCCTGTACATGTTTATTATACATCTATTTCAAAATTCGTATCCCAAGTATATTGAAAGTGTTTCCAGACGTTTAGCAAAGAGAGCACTGTGAATTGAAGGGTGTGAGGCAAAAACATGGTAACCCACAAATGTTTATTTTTTGAGTTATTCAGCACCCGATGAAAAGGAATCATACCGCGTCGTTTAATGTTGTCCGAGTTCAAATTGTGCTCCATGGAGATGGCAGCAATATTTACTTATGGTAAGCCTCATTGTAACATTTTGGGATTCATAAGATGGTAAGCAACAATTAAGATGGCGGGAAACGAGGAGCCGTATACCAGCTTGCCACTAAAAAGGAAAAGAATTTGTAAATTAAACATTTCTTACAGCGAGTTCAGTGAAAAGATTTATTCTTGAGTGACTTAGGTAGCGAATATTATGGTATAAATAATAAAACATGGTAACCCACACAGCAGCATGAAAAGTAGAAATTCGTTATTTTGATTTGGTACAATTATTTTAAGCCTTTATGTATAGCCTTACGTGAAAAATCAGCTTTCAGCCAATGAAAATGACTTGTGCAGCAGTAAATCTCGAATTTCTTAAAAGTGTAACATTGTGGATTACCATGTTCTTGCCTCACACCCTTCAATTAATAATTATTCATTGTCAAGAGAATGGAAACAGTTTACTACCTCTAAGGTAATATTACAGTAAATCATACAGTGTTGAATCTCGGAAGAGCAATTTTTCCATTTGAAGTTGAGCACGTTAATTTGTACTATCATATTCGTGTACCGAAGACAAGTTGAATCTTAGACGCCAAGTTATTATAATGTCATTAAAAATTTTGTCAATGATATTCCAGTAAGTTAAGTTACAAGTAAACAATATCAAGTTCTTTATCGCCCCCCCCCCCCTCTCCTTCCCTTCTTGGAAAGATAATCTAATTCGCACACTGAGAATAAATTTGAAAGACAGACAAACATATTTCTGCAGTAATGTACATTCTTGGACATAGGCAACTTTAAACTTTAAACCCTAATAGTTGGAATGTAAGGACATTTTCTAATTGAGCACTTTTTTTCAGTTTTCTTCACGCCATGAACAAATTTCTCACATATATTAGCATCACATCTTAAGTCATTGTACACTGCGTTAGTTATGTTCGTTTTTAGTAAATTTGAATGTAACATTGGAGAATATGTTCTAACATTCAAAAGAAATAGAATATCTGAATACAACACACTCTGAACAGCCGCCATTTATGTGAGCGAAAATAACTGCTCTATTTGCCCCTGAAGTAATAGCAAGTATCAACTATGTTGACAGGATCTGAAGATTAGAATATTCAATTGTTTTTTGAAGTTCACCTAGGCGCTTTACGTAGTTCAACTGTTTTCTGAGCACAGAAATTCCTTGTCATTCGAAAGATTTTGAAGCATAAAGATACCTCTGAGCGTTCATTGCTCAGTGAGGACTCAGTGTGTAGATACAACCATGATAAACAGATGATTTCACTAAGGTCATAACTCATAATTGTTGCTAGTGTCAAAAGGAATCCTATGGAAAAAAAAAAAAAGCGTGGCCCACTTTCGCGCAGGCGCAGAGCTTCTTGAACTATAAATAACACTAATAAGCGTTTGTTCCCAAATTCCTAGCTTGACCTGCTGGTTAACGAATCGGAAAGCTGATGCAGAAATCCCGGGATTGATTCCTGGCGTGGTTACTTTTACATCTTTTGTTTAAAAGAAAAATAGCTTTAATTCTTTTTTATGCATATACGCATTAGTAAATTTAATAAAAGTAGTGACCAAGGGTACGTGGAGGTTAGGTAAGTCAGGTACCGTCTTCTTTTTTATTGCACATGTGATATGCACAGAGACATTATTCCCATGTAGGGTATCCTTAGACGTGAGTTAATCGTTTATGGAACTAGCTAATACGGTAGGTTGCCCCACGCGTGACGTCATTAACTTAACCAAGGATTTTTCAATCAGATAACTCAAAATTGAAAAAACTAAATGCGAATGTCACAGCGCCCCTCTGCCATCTTGATGTGGGCATGCAAAATTTAGCAGAGTGGTAAAGACTTAAAGTTAATGTAAAACAACGATCTCCAACAAAAGATGGCAGCACTTCCTCCGTATATATTTTTATCGTTGTACGAAATTTCAATGCTGATCCTATAAATTCAAGCCTATAGAGTTCTAACATTCAAGGAAGAAAGTGCATAACCAATTCAAGAGTTCGATCAATGCCGATTTTTGAAATCGTTTGATTGTTGTTGTGAATATCAAAACCTATAACAATGAACCTCTTTCAACAATGAAGAAAAACGAAAATAAAAAATCGGCATTGATCGAACTCTTGAATTAGTTATGAACTTTCTTCCTTGAATGTTAGAACTCTATAGGCTTGAATTTATAGGATCAGCATTGAAATTTCAGGCAACGATAAAAATACATTAGACATATCAGGAGGTAGTGCTGCCATCTTTTGTTGGGGTTCGTTACTTTACATTAACCTTAAAGTGAATGCGATCATCTTGGAAACTGAGGTTTTACTCTTTTTTGAATTGCTTAAAGGACGCCACACACGTTCTGGAAATCCTCAAAGGGAAAACTGTACACAGTTATTCCTCTCAGGATTTCCGGAACGTGTGTGGGCAAAAACTGCGCCGTTTTAACTGTAGTTTTTCCTTTTAGGATTTCCTTATCCGTTAGAAAAACCCCGTGCCCACACACGTTCAAGAAATCCTGAGAGGAACTCCTCTTCAACCAACACACGCCCGTTACGGCCTCTTCAGTTAAAACTATGCAGTTTTTTTCGGATCGATTTTCCCTTCAATCATTTCGGCTTGTACACATGCAATTAAAACTGCACAGTTTTGTATACACACACGTTCAGGAAATCCGGAGAGAAAAAACTGTACAGTTTATCCTTTGAGGATATCCTGAACGCGTGTGTGCACGGGGATTTTTCGATCAGATGAGAAAATCCGCAAAGGAATAGCTCATTCGCTGGGAATGAGATAGCTATAAGCATATCGTCCAGTAGAACATCCTCGGAGGCAACCTATTAGTTGCTGGTCGTGTATCTTCGATGAAAAGAACTGAAATATTGTGATTGACCAAGTCAAATCTCACCGGCCAGGTAGTCGTGCGGTTTGGGGTGCTAAGCCATCGACTCGAAGGTCCCGGGTTCGAATGCTGGGTGGGGCATGAATGTTTGTTTGTGGATTTTAGAAACTTAACAGACGGATCGAAGTCATTAGTTACTAAAATGGCCCAATAACACCAAATTTACAATTTTACCAGGTCAATTCTTTAAATATAATAATACTAATAACGAGTGCTCTAATAATTACTGGTCTCCTACCAGGCGCCTCCCCAGGTGGCGGATAGGGGAATGCCGACCAGATATGGTGGGTACCGGAAATATTCCGGGGCGGACCAAAACCAGTACTGCTGCCTTGCAGTTAGTAGAGGGATCTACGAAGGCTAGGGGAAGATAACCACGAACTAAAAATTTCATGGTGAGGGGAAGCAGCATCACCATTACCACTTTGAGGCTGAAGATGAATGACATCGGCAAGGCTCAGAGATGGACAGAGGACGACATCTTGAATGTCTACCTTTACTGCGAGGTCGTAGAGCTGACAACTCTACACCGCTAAAACATGTCAAGAAATAGTAACAGATGGTTCATGGATTCTCCTGGGGTAAAATATTCCGGAGGTAAACTAGTCCCTCATTCGGATCTCCGGGCTGGGACTGCTTCAGGGGGCTCCAAGAACAGCATTAAGAAAGACCTTAGAATAGGAACGTGGAACGTACGAACATTAAACCAAACGGGCGCTCTTCAGGTTGCGGTACGCGAGACCGAGAAGTACGAGCTAAACATATTAGCTACACAAGAAGTTCGGTGGGAGGGTCAAGATAGCATCCGACAGGGTAAGTACATTTTCTACTACGGGGGAACACAGTCTGACGATTTCGGAACAGGATTCCTCATTAAGAACAGTAGTCTATCCTTCAGGTGGTTCAGAATATGAGTTCATAAACGAAAGACTATCGTACGTTACGATACGTACTCGATAAAGCAGACAGTTTTATTAAACGTCTATGCTCCGACCGAGGTGGCTACTGATAACGACAAAGATATTCTACGATGAGCTAGAAAGGTTGTTTGACCGATTACCGAAGTATAATTCGAAATTTGTGTTGGGTGATTTCAATGCAAAGGTAGGAAGGGAAGAAAAATATAGACCTACTATAGGCAAATACAGTCTTCACGAAAAGACCAACAACAATGGAGAAAGACTGATAACTTTCGCGATTTCGAAAAACCTACTGGTAAAGAGCACGTACTTTGAACACAAAGACACATGGGTATCTCCGGACGGCAAAACTCTCAACCAGATCGATCACGTATTAGTAGACAGACGAAGACATACCAACCTAATGGATGTTAGGTCGTACAGAGGAGCGGAAGGTGACACCGACCATCAATTAGTGATCACAAAGCTAAGGAAAAAGTTATGCATCGCGAACAGAAAAAGCAAGGGTTCAAAACATTTTTTTCATTTATTTATTTTTTTTCATTTTTGGGGAACCATCTTTCACCCCTGTCCTGTCTCTATGCATTCTTTGCACAAAATGGGTTGTGCACTTGCAAGGGCGTGCAGCACGAGTAGTTGTTCGCTCTTCCCATTTTGGGACAGGCAGTCCCTAGAGATTCTCGGATTGCCGGTGTTCCGACAGTCCTAGAAGCTCGTTTGTTCCCTCAGTATTGACTTCGGGTGGTGCGGGACGGACTTTGACCAAGCGTCCAGAATGTTCTCCTGGTCGTTGTTCCTAATTTTGGAACTTTTCTTGGGGGGGCCTACCATTACTTTTTATTTGCAATTTTATACAAAAAAGACATTTAACATATAGAACAACACACACACACATATACACAAGGACAGTACAACATAGACGTCGACTCAAGATGGCATCTTCTTCTTTTTACGAAACGATAAGAAAAAAGGGGGAGGGAAATGAAGCTGGACTGCAACGTAAGTATTACTGGTATTTTCTCACAAAGTTTTTGCTGGTCCGTTCTGTGTTTCCATTCCTGGTTCCCTTCCTCCTTTACGCACACAGTTAGTCTTGTTCTTCAAGTCACATTCACATCACACACTCAACACTTAATGGCTAGTATATTTAAGAATGCTTGTGTCCCGGATTCCAGATCACTCACATTTAATTTCTGTTTTTATTTTTCGGTTTCTTGTTTTTATCTTCTTTTTTATTTAGCCTCCCGTCACCACTCACACACATGCACACTACAACTTGAGCGTCTCTTGCTGCCGGGTTCCTGCAGCAAGGCACCCACCAGGACACCACTGGGGTCAAAACAACTGAAATTCGAAGTAAAACGATTTAATAATCCGAGCATAAAATCAGATTACCAACTCGAACTCTCAAATAGGTTCGACATCTTAGCCGACTCGAGTAATAATAATGATGCTAATAATAATGAAATCGATGTAAGTAAGATGTGGGAGGCAAATAGTGAAACAATTAAGAGCGCAGCGAGGGAACTCGTAGGTGATAAGAAACAACAGAAAAACAAACCTTGGTTTGATGAAGAATGCATTAAACTTCATGAGGAACGAAAACAAGCAAGGCAACGATGGCTAAGTAATAAAAGCGAAGCAAATACCAACCACTACAGTAACGCGAAACGAAACGCCACACGCGGGTTCAGAAACAAAAAGCGAGAATATCTGACGCAGAAGATTCAGGAGATTGAGGAAAACGGGAAGACAAATAACATACGATATCTATACAAAGGGGTAAACTCGTTAAGAAAAGGTTACCAGACGGAGGTTAGGAATGATTAGAAATGAACGTGGAGATCTTCAGGCTGATCCGACTGTGGAAAAGTTATTTCGACAAACTCCTTAATGTACACAATGGGGAACAAACAGAGTAATTTGAAATCCATACCGCAGAACCGTTGATTCCCGAACCTAGCGAGATCGAGATCGAAATGTCGGTAAAGAAATTGAAAAATTTCAAAGCACTAGGAATAGACAATATTCCAGCCGAATTAATTAAAGCAGGAGGAACGGCACTAATCAACGAACTACAAAAATTGTTAAGTGCTATATGGAGAAAGGAGGAGCTCCCAAAGGAATGGAAAACCTCAATAATAGTTCCGATTAACAAAAAAGGTGATAAATCGCCTGTAATAATTATCGCGTAATCTCGTTACTTCCAACCTGTTACAAGGCATTAAGGAATATTCTGTTAACACGCCTAAATGTATACGTAGATGAAATAATTGGAGATCACCAATGCGGATTTAGAAGAAATAGATCCACGTTGGACCAGATTTTTGCCTTGAGACAAATTTTGGAGAAGAAATGGGAATACAACGGGACGGTTCATCAGCTATTCATTGATTTTGAGAAAGCATATGATTCTATCAAAAGGGAAAAGTTATACAGTATCCTGATACGATTTGGAATTCCGAAAAAATTGGTTCAACTAGTGAAGATGTGGTTCAACGGCCCCATAAGCAGGGTACGGATAGGTAATAATATGTCAGATAGTTTCAAGATTCGCAACGGATTGAAACAAGGCGATGCCTTGTCACCACTACTGTTTAACTTTGCGTTAGAATATGCGATTTTAAAAATTAAAGGGGACAAAAAGGGGCTATCGTTGAATGGTTTGAATCAACTGTTTGTATACGCGGATGATGTAGATTTAATAGGGGATGATATAGATGCACTACAAAGCAACACCGATGTCTTAGTAGAAGCGTGCGATGAGATAAGTCTACAGGTAAATATAGATAAAACAAAATACATGATAACAAGCCGAAACACAGGGAATGAAGGAATTAAAAACATAAGAATTAGGGATGAGGTCATAGAGAAAGTAAACAAATTTAAATACTTGGGAGCACACGTAACAAGCAAAAATGAGGTCACGGAAGAAATAAAAGTCGCTTATTATCGGGGAACGCATGTTTCTATTCAGTCCAAAAACTTCTAACATCGCGATTAATATAAAGGAAATCGAAATTTAAAATATACAGAACTGTTATTCTGCCGGTAATACTTTATGGTTGCGAAAGTTGGAGTACGACCCTAGCAGATGAACATAAATTACGTGTGTTTGAAAATAAGGTTTTGAGAAAGATATACGGGCCGAAACGCGACGAGATGACTGGAGAGTGGAGGAGACTGCATGATGAAGAACTCCACGGACTGTACGATTCACCAGATATAAAAATAATGAAATCGGGACGACTAAGGTGGGCAGGCCATGTAGCTCGGGGAAAAACGGCAGATGAGGGAAAAACGAAGATTATATTCTAACCTGTTTGAAAGGACGGATGGAAGGAGGCCATTGGGAAGACCGAGACGTCGTTGGGAGGACAATATTAGAAGAGATCTTCGAGAAATAGGTGTTCGTGATGGAAACTTGCTTGATATTGCCCAGGATAGAATCCAATGGCGAACGTTTGTTACTGCGGCTATGAACTTGCTAGTTCCATAAGCCATAGAGTTAGTTAGTTAGTTAGTTAGCTCTAATAATAATTAAATTGTTTGTACTATATTTAATATGAGAGGATACAACTAGTTTTTAACCTGACTATGAAGAAGTTGAGATAGATATGTTAAATTTTGTATACGGTATTGTACATGTGTACAGAAGTTAACCATACATGTATCTGTCTTACAGGTCTGTTAGACGCAGAGAGAGAGAGAGAGAGAGAGAGAGAGAGAGAAAAGCCAAAATGACGTACATCCCAGTGAAACTCGAATATCGCAGTGAAATCAAGTTCTTGCATCTATGGGGTAAAACTGCGACAAATTCAATTAAGTGGAAGCTTAGGTGATTTATATCTGAATTGTATTAATCGTTCATCGTGAAGTAATGCAGAAAGAATAGAACCCTGGGGTACTCCGTAGTGTAGCAAATTGAAGAAGGACACCACTTATTGCAATGTTTGTAAGACGATTGGTGAGACAGACTCAAATAATTTATATCAATGTGGAAGACGTTGTTTCAAAATGATTCATCGGCTTTTAAATGTCTCTATATGGTGACGCCGGTGCAAGAACCAGGCAACTCCATTTTTTAAAATAATTTTTAGGAAACGAATAGAACTCCATAAAACAATAACAGATGGTTTTAAAATAATATACATTTCAAATATACAAATATACAAATGTTTAATTAGTCAGACACTGTTGTAGAATTCAAAATATTCCTACTTCATTTCATTATCACGTTAATAATGTGTCATGGAGTAGTCTTGTTTTTAGTCCCGGTATACCTACTTTTCTACATTAACACAAAATAACAGTAAATATCTTCACATTATGAGAAGAAATGAACAAGAAACCTGCATTATTGGGGAAAATGATTATAGTTATTCATTTCAAGAAAAGGATATTTTGAAAAATCATTGACATAAAAAAAAATATTAGTTGAATTTAATTCAATCATCATTTTCCGCACCATCGGTATCAATGTCATCATGAAAAACATACAGAACCGGAGAATGTATTTCTTGCTCATTCTTTACATTGTACGACTGTTGCCATCTGATTTTCATTCTTTCCTTCCACAGTAGTAGATCGACTATAGTGGTATTTTCTTGCATATTTCACGTGGCGGCCATTTGCCGTAATTTTTGATGTGTTGACATGTTATGACGTGGTTCTGATGTACACTGAGCCCTAATCGAAGATATATATATATATATATATATATATGATGATGTAAGCACAGGATCTGCGATATTGCCACGCAAGGGAGTGAGAATTAGAGAGTATTCAGTGGTGTATTTCTACAGAGAAAAGTGCCCTGGCGCTTCTATATACTTCATTGCGTAAAGTTCACTTTAAATATACAAATAGATACAGAACTTTTAAAAAGTGCCTTGGCGCCGAGGGTCCGCTAGGGCTGAAATGCACCACTGAGTGTATCCGAATCCACTATTTTGCACCCTTGATTGTACTGTTGTACCGTATGATGCACTGTTGCTCTCCGAATTGAGAGACATAGAGCCTAATGCAGGGTGCGTATCGACGGCACATCTAGTGGAAGCTTGGATGTAACGTACCCACCCTTTGTGCGGCTAGAAACCATATTTGAAAAAGAAGAAAGTAATGTGTGTTGATTTTGAGACATTAAATTGTCTGGGAGTGCAAGAGTGTGTGTCGTTTAGATTTTTTGCAATAATCAACTTTTCCTCTTCCTAGTCGTAATGTAAATATTATATTAATGGTAGTTTGATGAATTTCCGTAGATAAATGCAATCGTTTGTGGAAATCAGTTGCTATGACTTACTATGATCTGTGGTTCATGCTTTACGTTACTGATTTCAGACAAATTTTACTTTAGGAGCCCCAAAAGTGTAAAATTTACAGGAGAAATGTAATGTTTCCCACGAGTGTACAAGAGTTGAAACACAAAAAATAAATACAGTTTCGAATCATTGAAGTGTGAAATGAGAGTGAAAGAGTGGAAAGTTCGTTGGAGTCTTAAAGGCCATGTGTATTCGCGTATACATGTTACTTTTCTTAAACCCGTCTTTGCTCTTTCGACAATTAGTCCGTGATTTTCTAACAAAAATACGTGTCATTCATAGCACGAAATGACGCAATTCATATAGCTCCGCATGAAGCTATCTTTGTCATATGTTGATAACTCGAGTGCGTATTTAACGAAATAATAATCACACAGGGTTTGTCGTACTACTTTCTGGATTACTGGTTGTCGCTAGGTTTTATAGAAGTGTCTGAATTATTTCGAAGGGAATGACTAGTAGAGAGCGTACGTATGTCTCAATAGCTGGAAGAACCTGGGGTCCCGAAAGTGAAGTTTACCCTAAATAATAGGAGTACATTTATCCCTTACTCAAGGAACTTAACCTTTGTTAATTATCTATGTGTAATTTCGTGCACGTGAATTAATATAGTTTAATGTTATGTATAATGCGGACCAGGTAATGTAACATGACGGAGCTGCTTTATTGCAATCACTTCAGGACCACTCTTAACTTTTTTCGTGTTTGATGCAATCTAACCTAACCTTGCTTTAACGTAGCGTATTGGGTCTCAAGCCGGAAACTGAAAAACACATGAAATTGTATGAAAAAGTTAAGAATATAAGGGTCGTGAAGTGATTATAATGGAATACACCCCTCAACAAATTACTCTCGTCATGTGAAGGTTGCATCAAGCTCTTAGCGTTATCGCACTTAATGAGAAACGGTTACATTTTGTATACATGGTAGAAAAACCGCGTCCATATATTTACTAATTAATCTAAACCTCATGCCAACAATAGCATGTAGGCACATAAGAAAAAGTAAGTACATGGTTTGGGAATAGATGTACAGCCTGTTAGCTTCTCTTTAGGTTACGCTGAATTTGATAACGTTGAAAATAACATACAATCTGAACGATAATTTTTTCTCACTGAATCAAATTCACTTGCACGCTTCAATCAAACTACTTAACCCAGTGCAATCAAGATTAATGAAAACTAAATTAAATTAACGTGTGGCCCTAACGTGAGAAATTTAAACAACAACAAAAGAAACGAAGAGTTATAAAGTTCGGGAGTTACGATAAATGATCCACCTTATGGTATCATTGACATGATTTTTTTACATGTATAAGGCCGTAGATGCTGAGAATAAAAACATTATTTACTGTTTCGAAAGTAAATATACTTACCCTGAATGCAATATTGTATCTGGTCGTCCGGCTATCATAGCCCTTACCAAACAAAAAAGTCAGTAGACATGCTTAGTACAATTTGTAATAGTCGTTTCACGATATATTTTTAGTGCCATGCTTAGGGGTTATCTACACAGCAGCTAGGAAATCCCTAGAAATGTGTCCATGATCTGCTACCTCATTAATTTAAATTTATTTAGACATTTACAGGGATAGGTAAGGGAGTCAACCACAGGTGACCTAATTTCAAGGCATCATCCCGATATTTGCCTGGCACAAGAAAACACAGGAAAACCTCAGGCATGAATCGGTCATTAGTATCGGACTCGGATCTATCGAATGCAGATAGACCGTTTGAGTTGCTGTCCTTGAATATCTACTTTCGCGTCTTCACTTGTGTTTCTATGTGAAGGTTTCCATAACGAATTTCCTTTTTTATTTTTACTACATTAAGATTTTATAAACCGCAACAACAGAAGTTCCGTTGATTTGACATGTTACATAGGGTTCTGCCCTCTTCCAACCCCCCGATAGGGGTGCATTACTCCATTATTTTATTGCAGCTTTAAAATGTTTACTGTTAAAATCGATTCTGAAATATTCTACTTACACCCTTCCGTCATTTGCCTTTGTAGAAATCGAACAAGATGCGACATACTTTCAGAGAGCATTATTCGAAGAAATTTATTATTCTTTCCTCACGATCTGCATGTAGTCAACGGTTGTAATATAGTTATAACATTTGCTGATAACCTTCCATGTTTAACATTTTACTTTCTTCTGTCTGAGCCAAAGTTGCCAAAAGGCCTTAAATAAAAATTCAATTCTCATTTCTTCGGAATACGACCTTCAACATTCATACTTGTACCTTGCGTCCATTAGGTATTCAACTGTTATTACAGTAGTGCCATCTACCGTTTGAAATCGGACAACGGGTACAATGGGACGTTGCAAATAGTACACTTGACGGTGTACCGTTGGATTCGGATACAGGATTAATTTTATTTATGATTTTAAGATAGATGTGAGGCAACATAACCTGAGTTCATCTTTTTATGACAGGTATGCTTTATTGAGATTGTTCCAGGTACGCTTTTTATTGGGTATCTCTATTATATGTTCTATGAATGTAGAAATAATTATTTTTTTGAACACGTGGTAAGGTCAGACTCTAATATTACAAAAATAATTTTAAGGCCTTTAGGCAACTTTGGTTCAGGTCAAATGGCTGAGGATGGGATGATTGGTGGAGTGAAGAAGGTGGTAGGAAACGGGACATCCCCGAAAAAACTGGTTTTCTAAACCATGGTGATCTAAGGACAAGATCAACAGTTTTTGGTAGTGTGGACTCCGAACCACTTCGTTCAATGTACCCACCCCTTTGTGGCTTGAACCTGTGATCACGCGCACATAAAACGAATGTGCTAACCTCTTTTAGCTCACTCATATACATATGGAAAAGCTATAGACATTATCCTGTGTGTCCGTCAGACAGCCATGAGTCATATACACCGTTGGAATCCTCATCGTCTGAAAGAGTGAGGTAAATTATAACGTTGACTATTTATTTCGATAGTTCTTAAAGAAAAACTTGGTATGGTAGGAGGGAACTGGTTTTGTCTATAAAGCTATTACCTAGCTTGTTTTTTATATAGATTAATTAATCAATTCATACAAACATAACAAATATAAAATATTTAACAAAAAAAGAATCGCCCGAAAGATACACCGGACATGTTATACATTAATATAATTATATTTAACCAAAGGCAGTATCAAAGCTCAAAACAAGAAATTAATTAATAGTCTTGTTAAAAGGAACACATTTGCATCTAATATTTACATCAGTGTTAGATTCTTTTCTTGTATGATAACGATATGAATACTCTCAGATTAATAAGTTAAAAATATTACACGCAGAGATTCAACTATGCTGCTTTTCTGAAGTTACGCAATCAGACCTTACCTAATTCGCAGGTTGTACTGAACTGAATACTGGCTAATTACAACTCAACAAATATATATGTGTGTTACGCTATAATTAATCCACACATGCAATCAATAAGCACCTGCCATGCAAAACCAACTGTGATTAAGAATATACTACCAAAGGTAGGTTATTTATATTCAATATTTCCATGAAAATCTGTGAAATATAGTTGAATAGACGGGCTTGCTTGTTATTATTGCTTGTAATAGACTTATTCTCTTCTTGAATAATAATTTGTTGAAAGTCCTTTCAAACGTCCAATAGATGGCACCTTTATCTCAATTTAGCCAAAAATTAACAAAGTACGTTCTTACCCTTCGGTCTTCAATATATTATATCTTTCTTATACAAAATGATATAGTTATACTGAGCTATAGCTATATGTACTGAACACAGTATCCTCATTCCAGAATAATTAAAACAATGTGTTCGTTTCCTCAGAAAATAATCTGACAATTAATAAATTAAAGCTCAATATACTTACCGGTAAATGCATATGGATTCCATACTAATTCTTTTGGGTTCTACACCTACCTTGTTCTTTTGGCTAACGTTATTGATCTAACTAGAATATAGACTTATGATTTTTTTCCTAAAATAAACGAAACGAGAAACTTATTTTTTTAGAACAAGAAAAAAGTGTTGATTTATTTAAGGCACCTGTTAATTAATTATTATACTGATGTTCAACCGCGGAATCTCTTGACTCGCAACATGTTACAAAGTGCTGAGCAATATACTTCTAACACGCCCCAGCGAATACGTAGATGAAATAATTGGAGCTCACCAATGTGGATTTAGAAAATATAGATCTACGTTGGATCAGATTTGTACCTTGAGACAGATATTAGAGAAATACAATGTGACAAAGTTTGTTCATAGATTTTAAGAAAGTATACGATTCTACAAAAAGGGAAAAGCTATACAATATCCTGGTACAATTTGCAATTCTGAAAAAACTTCTTCAGCTAGTAAAGATGTGTATCAGCGTATAAACAGAGTATGCATAGGCAATAACAGGGTCAGCAGATCATTTTTACCAGTGAAGTACAGTAAAGTTAATAATGGAGGGCAATTGCAGATTTTTTTCTTCCAATGGAGTACAACTAAGATACGATTGGTAGATAACTATGGCTACCTATCATTTAAAATCCGATAAAGATTGAAATTTCAGTTTTTACAGGGAAAATTAAACAAAGTTTTACATTTTTATTGTATCTTCCTATCAAGTAATAAAATTTAATGAAAACGGAAAAAAACGTTACCAAATGATGAACTATTTGCTTCATATTTCGGTAACGAACATTTTATTAAAATTAAGAATTTGAATGGCAGGATGTCCAATGGGATATGTCCAATTAGGAACTCTTTAACTTGGTCACTAGAGAATGGAAGACATTTCTCGATATTTAGAAAAGGGAGAACAGGAGGACTAGACGATAAAAGGAGGACGTCTGGTAACCCTGGTAAATATCTCAAATAATAATTTCGAGATTCGCAACGGATTAAAACAGGGTGTTGCCTTGTCATCACTCCTAATGTTTAACTTTTGGATTCTAAAAACAAACAAACAAAAAAAAACATTGAATGGCTTAAACCAGCGTTTCTTAACCTTTTTCCTGCCGCGGCCCCTTGTTACTATGTCTTCTAGTCCGCGACCTCCCAAAATATTTTTCTTGTTTATAATAAAGCTCATTCGTTTCACTTCGAGTGTATTGAAGCCTTCAGGAGGCTTACAAACACACGCACCCTTCGCGATTCCCTTGCACACACCCCGCGACCCTCCTGGGGGTCGCGACCACCACGTTGAGAAACCCTGGCTTAAACCAACAGTTCGTATAAGCGTGCGATGAGATAAGGTCTATGGTAAACATAGAGAAAACAAAATACATATCAAGTCGAAACACAGAGAAAGAAGGAAATAGATACATAACAAAAACAAAAACAAAAATGAGATCATAGAGAAAGAAAAGAAAATTAAATACTTGGGATTTGGGAACATAATTATGTAACTAACTAGAACGCGATCACGGAAGAAATGAAAAGTCGTTTAACATAGGGCAATGCATGTTTCTATTCACTCCAGAAACTCCTAACCTTGTGACTAATATCTAGGAAGCTGAAATTAAAAATGTACGGAATGATTATTCTGCCGATAATACTTTACAGCTACAAAAGTTTGAAGTACGACGCTGGCAATTAATCATAAATTATATGTGATTGAAAATAAGGTTTTAAGAAAAGAATACGAGCCGAAATGGAAAAAGCTGACGGGAGAATGGACGAGACTGTGTATTTAGTGTTTAATGAAGAACTCTACAGACTGTATGATTCGCCCGACATTATAAGAATAATGAAATCACGAAGGCTCAGATGGGCATGTCATGTAGCTCGGATGGAGAAAAAAAAACTGAAGGTTCTATTCTATTGTGGTTGGTAAGTCAACGGGAAAGAGGCCATTGGAAAGACCGAGACGTCGTTGAGATGACAATATTAGAAGAGAGATCTTCGAGAGGTAGATGTTCACGATGAAGACTGGCTTCACGTTCCCCAGAATACAATCCGATGGAGATCGCTTGGTACACTGTAAAAACTGTAGCTCTGAATTAGGAGTACAAAATTGGAATCTTGTACTCCCAACTTCTGAGAGGCAGTGGCGATAAAATAAGATAAAATTAATTGAATGGGCGGTAACAGCACTATGGCTTACGCCCGTCTCAATACGGGGGAAACCCCTTATCTTTGTCACGTCCATCTGTAGCTGTTAAGTATGTAAAATATAGTATATAAAAGCTGAAGATGTAAAGGGTCTTCAGTAAAAAATAAAAATAATAATAATAAAAAAATTAAAATAAATAAAAATAACAGTCGTAGCATGTTTATTCTGGTGCCACCAGTCGCCAGAGCCTCGTTAGCCTGCAAGCACTGCAGTCTACAGGGTGTACTACGAGGAAGTGAGGTTGGCATTTGAATGCGCTCAGAGCATCCCTTACAACCCAGGCAGTGTCGAATCCAGGGTTGGGTTTAGAGGGGCGGTTCTTTGCCTCCCAGTTCTTGGGAGGGAGCAGATTAATAGAAACAAAAACGAAGGTAAAATATGATATCTGGGTCCATCGTTGCCTCTAAAAATAGGGGGTATAATGTACTCTCCCAATTTACTCTGTATATCTGCAAGACACAACATCCGTTGTGCAGATAGGAAGACACTATTCACAAACTAAGTATATACAGATGAGAAACTTGACTTTTATATATATATATATATATATATAAAATCAAAGCAAATGACGCTACTATTAGCCTATTATAGCGCCATCTACTGAAGAGTCTTCAAGAAAAAGTCTCCACAATTTGCTATGGTGAAGAAAGTTAAGTTTCCACGCGTCCTTCTTTTCGCGTCAGCTACGAAAATTAATAAAAATTGAACTGCCGCTAAAAGTGAGGTGAGGCTTTTGTATAGAGAAAGAGAAAAGGAGAAATCTGATGAGGCACATAAATGCGCTTTTCTGTTCCGTGGTGGAAGTGAATACCAGAAATAAATAATAAGGAAAATATTCAATAACATTACCAGATCCTTTATTTTTTTCTGGATGTCCTAAAGAAAGTATTTTTTAATTCAACTGTTTCCGTTAAGGACTGTATAAAGCGGATTAGAATATTTCAAATCTTATGAAATTTCAAGCGTAATGTAGCATTGCACATGCGCAGAGCAGACGATTTCTTTGACACTCCGCAAGTCGCTGGATTGTGGAACCACTGATTGAAGCTTTCAGTTGCAGTCGACACTATGGTAGTATGACGTCATGTTGAACCAGTGACGAATTTGTGATATTATGCAGCGTTCATTACCAAATCATGAGATGTATTAGAGGAACTTTCTAATTTGTATATATAACTTGTCTGTGACTATTAAAAGGGAAGAATTCGAAGGAGAGAGTCATTTAAATTTAAAATTCTTTGCCTGTACGAAGTTTCAAAGTTCCCCCGCAAGAGGTCTCCAGTTGATGAGGGAGAACTAAGTTGCAAGCTTTCTGTCGACCTTCATAGGTTTCATAGTCCAGTGAAATTAGGCATATTCCGAGGTCTGCCTAGACATTCAAAAGAACAAAACGAAACCTTCTGCAACATGTAGTACTACTTCTCCTGTATTACCCACAAAAAGTCCCAAAGAATCCCACGTGGGGTTTAGGGGTTATGACGTCATCAATATGGCGTCCAGGTGCAAACACATACTTTTCCTTAAACGATAATATCTTCTCTCTGAATTAAGACACAAACTTCGTTCTTGCGCCAAATTGAAGACAATGATTAGTCTCAAATTGATATGGTGCTTATATGCTGTCGCCATATTTAAATATGACGGTTGCTATTCCAGAAAACTAGTTTTGTCAAAAAGGTTTTGAGGAGTCTTGATTGGTGAAGACACAGATCTGCTGGTTCTTCTGATTGCACTTGCTCCACCCAACATCTGTTTGAAGATGATCATGCCAGAAACAAAGACTCACCCAGACATTGGAGCTATTCAAGATGATACAGAGGAAATGAAGGACTTCCTTCTGATTACACATGCCTTCACAGGATACGATTCAGTTTGATCCATTTATCGCACAGGCGAAATCGAGCTTTACAAAAAGTGCATACTGATAAGAAGCTAAGAGATAAATTACATGTAATAAATAATCCTCATTCATGTGCTGATGCTGTGGCTGATGCTGGTGAGGCTTTTTTGTGACACTGTATGAATCAACAAGTAGCGGAAACTTGGACATCTTGCGTCACCAGCTTTATATGAAGACAATTGCCAAGCAACCTGTGCCTGCACAATTCAATTTATCTGTGTTTCCTCCAACATCAGCAGCCGCTCGCGAACACTCTCTCAGAGCCTTTTACCAGATGCAGCAATGGCATGGTGTTAACATGGACCCACTGTGCTGGGGATGGAAGATAGTCAATGGTTATTTGCGCCCCATGTCAACTTCAAATATCGTTGCCCCTGAAGATCTGCTGTATCTTGTCTCCTGTTGCTGCACAGACGACTGTCGAAGAAGCTGTGAGTGTCGCAAAAGTAGTTTAACATGTTCAACAATGTGTGCATACTGCGTGGGACATACTTGCAGCAACAGAGACATTGAGGATGAAGTGGTGGATGTGGATGGAGATTTAAATGTACCAGAACAAGACGATACCTAGAAATGGCGCCGAAGAAGAGACGCCTCAAGGTAAACGTCCTCGTCTGGCATAGAGCGAGATTGTTGTGTGAGAAAGCTGTGATGATAGTTTTAGTTCAATTTTATACATATTGTTCCTAACTATTTAAAATTTATGAAAATTGGAAGAGAAAGTCAGCAACGAATAAAAGTCTTCATTGTTGCCATTTTTAAATCAATCCCCTTGAATTTTATACAAAAATGACGTTTCTGTCTCTACAGTTTACACACGTTTAAAGGTTTCATTACCAGTTCAGACGGCCGCCATATTGATGACGTCATAACCCCTAAACCTGACACGGGATACACTAATAACCTTTTACAATAAATTTCCTTTAATTTAACGCAAGACTGAAGATTTTACCCTGGCCAACTGAGGAGTTATGCCTATCGAAAATTTTCGGCATGGTGCTTCGTTCTGAGAACTGAAAGGTCCGAAAGTACAACACCCTGTCTCACATAAAACCAAGTAGCTTGCTCAATATTTAAGATAAATCAATGATTTTGGTCTCGTTTGAAAGATTAAATAATGCGCTATCACGTTTATTTCAGGATGTTTTTCGGTATATGTGAGAGTTTCATAGTTATTTGCTATTAAAATTATGTAGTGAAAGGAGCAAAACTAGTTTTTTTTAATAACAGCCGCCATATTTAAATATGGCGACAGCATATAAGCACCATATCAATTTAAATTACTGAGACCAATCATTGTCTTCAACTTGGCGCAAGAACGAAGTTTGTAACTTAATTCAGAGAGAAGATATTATCGTTTAAGGACAAGTATGTGTTTGCACCTGGACGCCATATTGATGGTGTCATAACCGCAAAACCCCACGCGGGATTCTTTGGGACTTTTTGTGGGTAATACAGGAGAAGTAGTACTACATGTTGCAAAAGGTTTCGTTTTGTTCTTTTGAATGTCCAGGTTTATGTCTAATTTCACTGGACTATCAATCCAAGTTGTTAATATTTACGCCCAGCTTTAATTATGATCTTATCACTGCATATCTTTTCTTTCTGGACATTATTGTCTATATCCGGTCGAAAATTTATAAGTTGGTGCTGTTATTGGTAAAATGCTTCATTATATACACCAAAACCTCGTTTATCCGGAATTCCGGTTCATCCGGAATGTTTTTCGAAATATAATAAAGTAATTTTACATGAGTTACAAAATATCGTATACAAGATAAGGTAAAATGAGTTTTATGGAAGGTAACAGTAAATATCGTAGGTAAGTGAACGCGTCTAATTAAAGTCGCCACGGCGTAAGAAACGGTGTGCAATCACGAACAAACACCACCATACATGCATCCCTTCCATTGGCTGCTGGCAGCATAACATAATAGAAAGCATTCCCGCTGTTGCCTCCGCAGAACAACTGCTCCATCTCATTTAAGTGGAGTCACACCCATTCTTATCCCGTATCAACTATAATTGCGGTGACCGTACGTCCCGAATTTTCCGGGACAGTCCCGAATTTTAGGCTTGTGTCCCGAAAAATATATTAAAATTCCCGAATTTCATCAAAAGACGATATAATTAAATTTCATAGAGGCATTTTGAAGTTGTTTCTCTACAGCGCTTCAGAACGTTATAATTTAATAACTGTGGTTGGAGTTTGTCGACTTCCTCACGAACTTCCTCACGACCTTCAAAAAAAGTCGTGAGGAGGCAGAGTGCTAGCTCCTGAGGAAGTAAGTGAGTACCTGCGTTTGTATTGTAAAAGACAACTCTCCTGTCTCATACAATCAAAGAAGTCCAGAAAAAAAAGATAAAAGATTGTGATTTTCTTCTCTTGAAGCAAACAGCCTTTTATGAGAACTGCATCAGTTACTTGGATCTGTGGAAAACTAATCTCGACATCCTGCATTAACTGTTATGGAATAATCTTTAAAAAAAAACACACACACACACACACACACAAGGGAGAGGGTTTGGAGCAGAACTGCACACTATTTGAAAAATATTTTAGTATCTGTATCACTACGATATGTCGACGATATGTTGAACGAGTTGTGCGCACGTACTGTAATAATTAATTCTTACCTCACTGACATTCTCTTCGCACAGTAGGCAAAAATTAGGCTAACTGAACAGAGAACATTAGCGGCTCTGCAAGAACCCAAATCAGTCCAAAATTTAAACAAAATATATGAATTCGTGCAGTCACATCATGCATCTTAGGGTAAATGCTTCCGTAGAGAGTCCATTTTCATTTTATTATTATTATTATTATATTTCTGGAGATCAGAGAAGTGACAGTCGAATGTGGAAAGCCATGTTAGTTATTCAAATAAACAATTTCGAACCTTAGGCAGAAATATTAAATAGAAACAGTGTTCCATGTTTATACCAATTATTCAGGAAAAGAACCTTGTAAAACATATTAGAGATTTTTTTTTTTTTTAGTGATCAAGTTCGTACTGATTTTAAAGGTCTAAAGTTGATATTTATATTAGCTAAGTCTGGATAAAACGAGGTTTTAGTATATTTTCAAAAAGCTTTATCCCCAATGAAACCAGCGACCGCGAATCGGTTTATAAAAATATGTAAAAAGGTATATCGTTTTCCTCCTCTTTGAACCTACAGGTCTGCCTTGCAAGGCAAAAACAGTGCCTCGGCTGCGGTAGCCGTGTGTTCTGAGGTGTCAGGACAGCGTCTTCAAACTTGTGGGTTCGAATCCCGGCTTGGGACATGGATGTTTGTGGATTTTAGAAACTTTACACCTAAGAAAATCAAACGGATCGTCAGTTACTAAAATGGCCCAAAAGTACAAATTTTATCAAAGTTTTACAAAGGAAATGTGTGGTACAAAACTCCCCATGCAAATTGAGCATTTTTCCCCCTTGAGAAACTACTGGAGAGATCTCCTTCAAAGTTTAATTATAAGGTACTAGGACCTAATGAAACCATCATGACATATTCGTTGTATTGGTGTTAAATCCGATAGATGGCGGTATAGTTGTGTGTGTAGAAGATGTATAAACAGTGTTTTAAACAGAAGCCAGTAGATGGAGTCACCAGTGTTGTGGACAACATTGACTAAAGGCAACTTATTTAAAAGCTTAGGTAGACTATAATCGGGTCCCTGAACTTTATATTTAGAATGAAATAAGATTTTTAGTAATTAATTTGTTTCATCGACTGCCCCCGAAAGGCGAAAACTTGACCCCTCCCCCCGTCTTTTCTTCCCATTTCCTCCTCTTTTTGATGCGTTATACCCTTGAAATTTATATACTTTTTTTTAATCATGACGATTAAAACAATGAACTATTAATCTGACTATTGAAATTAATCGATGGTACAGTAAACAACTCTTCTTAATGTCGACATCTGCCAATGACAGTGAACTCTATAGATACTGTATACCGAAATAATAGCACAGTTCTGTCTAAAAAATATTCTTGTACAGTAAGCCGGAGGGAAAGAGACCGTTAGGAAAACCAAGACGACGTTAGGAGGATAATATTTGAAGCGATCTTCGAGAAATAGGTTGTTTGTGGTGCAAAGTGTCTTGATCTTGCTCAGGATAGTATCCTATGGAGAACGTTTGTTACTGTGGCGATAAACTTGTTAGTTTCGTAAGCCATAGAGTAAGTATGTACACTCAGTGCCAAAAGTTTGTGCCCTATCGTAAAATATTTTCTACGAATAACCTTGGAATGAATTGATCGATTTGAGTACAGTTTCCTTTGACGTAAACAGAATATGATTTTGTGTAAGTTACAAAAAAAAGTGTACATACTAAAAAACACCGGTGAATCCATTTGAAGAACCTTAGTGACGGGGAACAATTTTTTTGGCATTGACTGTACATCTTTCAACACACAAAATTAATCAACTTTTGATCATGTTGGATGCAATCTAAATATCTAAGGATGTGATCAGGTGAGTTTTTACAAGTCAGTTTGCATTCATAGATGGTTCTCGTTTCGTCGGAGGCAAATAATAGTATTAGCTGGGCTGGATAAGAACAAGGATCGAACGTCCTACCTTGGCTAATTGTTCTATAAAACCACAACACAAAAGTCACTCCTTTTTTTGCTATAAAGTCACGAAATTCAGTACAAAAGTTTGATTTTTGTAAACTACACAATTAATCTAATGTGCTCAAGAAATATATAAGAAGTAACCGTAGAGAAATATTACATAAAAAGTGTATCATCAACGAATTTTACACCTGTTGTATTATAGGTAGACATGTTTAAGCAAAGCCAAAGAAGTTTCCAGAACAATGTAATAAAATTATTTTAAAGCAGGCAAAATTACTATAGCAAGTTCTAGTTTATAAACATAGGATGGCAAGAAAGAGGCTTACAATAGGCAGATAAAAGCCTAAAAGGAAGTTATAAATAATTTAATTATAACTATATTATCAGTCTTATATTATCCTTATATCTATATTTGTATATATACTTTGTGTTTTATATTGTATAGCTTATATATATTACGTATGTATTATTACACCACTTGGGTAAGCTATGTTAATTTTAAACTTGTCTTTATATTGATGTTATTTTTATTTCTCTTGTGTTTATCAAATATTATGCTTTTATTTTCTTGATACTATTGACAATATGGAATGGCTATATTTTGCTAAGCAGGCCTAGTAAAATAAAATTAACTTGTAATTTACTTTTTACAGAATACTGTAACTGGCCTGTTGTATTCTTCGTAATAAATAAATAAATACGTCGTAAGCAAAATTAGGATATCAGAGAAAAAGTTCGTAGGAAGTGTACTGTACAAGGTAGATTTTTAGTGTTGTGCGTTGATAAAGAGAGAAATTGATGAACAGACAAGACTAAATTGCTCTTAAAGGACCTACCATAATGGGCAAAACACTTATGCTATAATGAAAACTTTCATTTTACAAAAGTTTAGCGTTGACGCGTGCGAGTAATAGATAAAAATTGTCATCTATTTACATAATAGAAACAAAATGACACTTGCGAATGAAAATTTCGTGTGCATTTTAGCTTCTGCTTCCAATAATCGTCCTTGCTGAACTGATCTCTGCTTCACAAGACTGCAAGTTGAGTGAATAGAGCGGTGGGAGCTTGGGACGAGACTTCATGGGCGGAGCCAACATTTGACTCCTCCTCTTTCAGTAGCATCAATAACGAAGTTTCCATATCTTTTAGTTCGGCAATACTGCCACTAGAGGGCAGGGTAGTGTTGAAGAAGCGCTTAGATCTCGGCGGATACTAAAATAAGCTTTAGGAGAGTACTTCAAAGGGAAAATACGATATTTTAAATGTTTGCTAAAGAGATTTTACTGTTTGTGTAAATCAGAAACGATTATTTCTGTTGTTTTTTTTAGGATTGAGTGGATACCAAAAAAGAAATACATCGTATATAAAAATATTTTTTGGTGAGTAAGACAATCTCTTTCGAGAAGATTGGGGCACAACAATACCCTCTGCCAACCGTGTTGGTTTGTCTCTGCTGTGAATAAATATACATCAAAATTCAAAAACTTAATCAGATGTCTTGCAGGCATCCTTAAAAGGCATGATTTCCTCCACACAAACTTTCAACTGCTCCACAGAGGAGAGGCAATAACAGAGAATGATTAATAAATGCAGTTTTAAACTTAAATTCCTCCAATCTTCAATTACAAAATAATTAATCTTTAATTAAAACGCCCTTTTCATTTCATGTTACATAAAAGAATGATTATGTTTCTTTACGGATGAATTTCATTATTACTTGTTAATTTCAAATGTTTAACCATAGACTAAATAATTATATAGACTTATATCGCCTACTTATTTCCGTCTGCGCTAAAATTAATGGGTGTCATCTTTTGCTCATGAGCGCGTGATTTGGAACCCTGCCTTAAGGTGACTCTGGGGGCTACTACTGGAAAGAACCAGCGACTGAAAGTAGTCGCCAGAGCCATCTAACGGCAAAGTTCAAGATCACGTGCTCCTTAGCGCAGACGAAAATAGGAATAAGCGGTAAAACTCTATGTTTTTATTTAGTCTTTGGTTTAAACTTTGTCCTGGTGAAAATTTTTATACGCGAGAAAAATCAACAATTCAGAAACTTTGTTGTTCGTAATCTACGTGGAACTGTATGAATATAGTTACAGTTATGGTGGAGTATTAGGGTCTATATATATTCTAGTTATATTATAATTAATACTGTGGACAAATTTAAGCTGCTGACTCCCCCCTTCCTTTGGGTTCGCCCTGCATAAACAAAAGCTTCTGGAATAAATATTGGATGTGAACTTATTATCAATCTGAGATTTTCTAGCTTCTGATAGCTGATTTTTTGTTATCCTTTACATGCAGTTGCACGATTAGATGTTTTCCGTAGACGTTAACTTTCAAATTAAGAATCCAAAATTCTTATTTATTTTATTTAGTTTAATCTGAAGCATTACACTACATTTTTTTTAGTTGTTTTAAGTAAATATTGATACAAGTATGTAAGAATACAAATGTCTTAAAGCAAGAAGATTGTCAAGACTTGATCGGGATTGAGTTGCAAACTATTGTTATTTTTTCTAATGAAGAAATTCAACAATTTTTTCTATATTTTGTTTTAATTAACTAGCCCAAATTTTGTAACTTGTTTCGAAGCCATTTATTTCAGTGCCGGCCTGTGAAAAATATTACATCTATCGATCAGTAAGGTAAAAATGCATGAATTATCTTGACTTGAAATGGACTTGCACCCCTTATACATACGTTTTCGCTCAAATGTTGTTCTTAGTATAAGAAGCACACCGTTCACCTTCATTAACACCCCATTCCTAGTGTTGCCTACGAGACGAGACGAGACAGAGAAAGGTCTATAGAAAACGAGACGAGATAGAATTCTCGTAATATCTTTTTTAGACAAGACGTTTTCTGGAAAAGTAATTTTCGAAACGAGGCAACCTCAATTTTGTCTCGTGGGTAACACTATACCAATTCCCACTCTTGGCTAAGATTAATTTCGTAGGACATATTTTTGGATTATATTTTTTATTTTCAAGGGCGCTATTACACTGACGAGCTTGCTCGTCGAGGAAGCTGATCAGCAAGCTCGGCAGTTTAGTAGCAAAAAAAAAATCCGTCTAGCTTACTCAAGTTCAGTCTTGTCGACAGGGGCGTAGGAGCCGGGGGGCAGAGGGGGCAGTTGCCCCCCACGATTTTTGGTGGGGGCAAGGTACATATTTTGCCCCCCCCCCCATGATTTCATACCTGCATAAAAACAAAATTGGTTTGGTCTTTCATTGCAAAGCATTTTGTTTTTTGCCCACCATAATTTTATACCTAAATGAAAATAATAGTGGCTAGGGTTTTCATTTTCAAGAAATAACATATTTTGCCATATTCAAACACCATGATTTTATATGTAAAATAAAATCAAAATTTGCTTAGCTTTCAGTTTTAAATCTATTTATATTCTAGGTGGATTTTAAAATTACATGTTTAATTATTTTTACAGTAGCGTCATTTTTTTAAAAATGTAAAGTGTTTTAAAATGGATATTTAACAGTTTTCGCTAACTTTACAAGTTTTAAATGTTATTTTAGCGGTAAAAAATCATCGAAAGAAGCTAACGAGAAGATTTTAACTAGTAAATTGGAGTGTAGCTTGAAAGGTAATGACTTTTCTTAAATCTAATTTAGTATAGAAATCTCTACGATCGTGGGCGGCTGTTAGGGGGCAAGGTGCTATTACCCCGTCACTTTTTTTAATTGCCCTTTAAATCTATATGATTTTATATAAAAATATGAAGTTTATCCTTCTTGTCCCACCCCCTACTTTTACCCCTTGCCACTGCACTTTTATCCTTTAATCGCCGTCGTCAACACTGTCATTCAATTAAATCCCCTTAAGAAAACTAGAGCTCACACAAGGACAAGGCTTTGTAGCTGCTATGATTTTCTCAATACTTGCCAGTCATGGGCGTCCGTAGAATTTTTCCCAGAAGGCAAGATTTTTCAGGGGGGGGCAAGGCCCCAATAAAATAGGTAGTTTTGTGTCAAAAACCCTAAAATCTAAGGAAAATTGCATAAAATCAGAGGCATGTCAAGTTTCCTGTGGGCACCAATGTTGCCAAGTGCCAATCAGTAATTTCATTCTCATTCTATCTTGAGGGACATTACATTTGATACTTCTATGAAAGCTCTTTCAGCTGCAGTGGCGTATCTCGTGTAGGGGCGATTGCCTCCCAGATAAGGAAACTTTTTCAAATTTTAATAGTAAAATAAGACCCATCCCAGAGTTTTAGTTCTTAATTTTCTAAATTATGTGGGACCGCCCCCCAAAAAATGTCTTTGTGACAATTAGATATAAGTATCTTGGGCTATAATGCACAATAAATATCTAGTTTGGAATATACAACTATGTTGTTATGCTTATCGGC